>NCQV01124530.1:0-17016 GCA_002740545.1 Lophocereus schottii
AAATAATTATTACTGAACAATTAGTAAGTATTCAAATGAAACTTTCAGTAACTGTTATACTTACTCCAAATATGGTTTCATTTCATCACAATTCAGTAAAATGTGAAGACGTGCGACATGATACTCAGGTTCAGTAAGATATCTTATTCCTCGGTTTCCAAACGGAGTACCCTTACGGATGAACACCGAAAGAGTTCGCATTTGTCGTTCTAGTTGTTGCAGATCCTCATTACGCCAAATACTTGGGCAATGCAAGTTTGATTGAAAATAATACTCAGCGAAATGTTTGATCTCAAATGCTACGTAGGCGTTAACTATAGATGCCTCCATAATAGCTTTATTCTTTGCCGTAGGCTTCATCCAGGCGAAATACCTCTCAAAAGGATACATCTATCGATATTGAATAGGACCACCCAATAATGCTTCTTCGGCTAAATGAATGGGCAAATGTTCCATAACATTCCAAAATCCACGCGGAAAAATTGTCTCCAACTTACAAAGAATTATAGCAATGTTCTTGTTTATCTCTTCCAACATGCTCACGTGTAACTCACTAGAGCATAAGTTTTTGAAAAACTCACTCAATTCGACCAAGGGTCCCAACACATCTCCCGAAAGAGCAACAAAAGCTACGGGAAGAAGATTCTCCAGGAACACATGATGATCATGACTTTTCATATTTTACAACTTTGTATTAGATGGATCCACCCAATTTTCCACATTAGAACAATAACCATCAGGTATATGAACCTCCCGCAACCATTGAGAGACAGCCCTTTTTTGAGATAATGACAGTGCAAACTTGGCTTTTGGCTTACACAATCTATCAGTTGACCCTCTTGTAACCAAGTTCAACTCTTGCCTACTACACAGAATAGCATATCCATTCTTGCTTTGATATCGTCCTTTGTTTTTCCGGGTACATCCATCACTGTGTTTATAATATTTTCTTTGAAGTTTTTCTCTATATGCATAACATCAAGGTTATGCCTCAGAAATTGATGCTTCCAATACGGCAACTCCCAAAAGACACTTTGTTTTGTCCAATTATGTTCATTTTCCTCAAATCCCATAACTTAAAAATGGATATCTTCAGTCACTTTAGGCAATGCCGACACTATTTAACCATACCTCAAACAAGAATGTTCTTTACATACTTCCCAATAATAAATATACACAACAAATCAAACAAAAACCACACATACTTAACACACCTAAGCAATTCAACCAAAATTTCACATCACTATATTATTTGTGAAAATAAATGTAATCAACCATCAAATACAAATGTTAGGATTACTTTTGTACTTCATCCAAATAAATCAATTCAAACAAAATTTACTGAAACAAAACATATATTACACATGCTTATGCACTCATAACTTTTTCAATTATTCAAATCAACATACATTACATATTAAATTAGAGTTACATTATACTTGTTTCCTATCAAAATAAATTCTCACAAAACCTAAAATACAACAATTAATAGAATTAAATATATACGGTACAAAAAATAAATTCAGCATAACAATATTATTTAATATCCACATATGCCTCAATAAGCATCAACCACAAATAACACGTTATTTCACACTTCATCTAATTTAACAAACCCAATCGAAAATAACGAACTACTATTTACATACTTAGCAAACTTAAATTAATATATACTTAACATTCCTAAATCTTGCAAAAATATAACAAAAATTCTTCGAATATTGAACAAATTATAAAAAAATTAAATCATACCATAAAAAACATTCATGCCTAACATATTTAACATTTTACAATAAACAAACTTGTTTCACTTAAATTATTCACTTTAATAAAACATAATATAAATGCGTAACATATTTAACATTTTCAAATAACCAAATAATTATTTCAAATGTACATACTTAACATGTTTTACTTCACTTATTGTAATAAACATATTTAATAAATTCAATAAAAAACTAACGTAATTTAAATTCATATTCAACAGAAAAAATAAATTATTTAAACTAAACAAACATGCTTCTACTAACCTTCACACACCCGAAAAATAAACATCACATATCAAATTAACAAAATTTTAAAGCGCAATAATTCTACTAGCCTTCACACACCCGAAAAATCAAACAGATTGCTGATGGTGACAGCACTAGCCGCGGCGATAGCGGTGGCACTGGCGGCGTTCGTGGCGGCGGCAAAACGTGAAAAACAAAGACCGTAAAAAAATCAATTAACTTAACTATTTCAATTTAATACAATAAATTAAGCAAAAATATCACTTACTGTTAAATTTTTCGGTGACCACAACCTTGAAACCTCAATTTCTCTCTCTTCCTTCTCCTCCCACTCTCTCTTTTCGATCCTCAACTTTCTCTCTCTATTTATCAAAGTGCCGTTCGAATTTTTCCCCCTCCCCCAATTTAAAACCGGCCAATTTGCAAGCTCGAGATCCGCGTGCAAAATCCGACGGAATCACCGACGATTCCGACTGATTCCGATGGAATTCCGTCGGAAATTCCGTCTAATTTTCCGACGGAGTTCCCATCGGATTGAGCGATTTCCGACGGAATTCCGTCGGAATTTCTGTTGGAAATTCTTTCCGCCGAAATTCATCGGAGTTTCCGTCGGTTTGTATGATATTTTCCGACGCTTATCTGCCGCGTCGCTTTGTCCGTCGGAGCTACGCATCGTTTTTTAGTGGAAAGGAAAGTTCTATTCCTTAAAATAAAGGCATGCTAAATATTCTTACAAGATAAGGCACTTATAGCATACAAATAATGCCACACCTGAAACAAGAAAATATCCAGCGCCACACAACAACAAATCCTGCCCTACAACAGCCAAAGGGTAGTCAAGAAGCTAGCTAATTATAATCAAGTACCTTAATTCTATCCCGACATAGACTCTTATCTTGAGCTGTGTCCTCCATTTGCCCTTAAAATTTTAAGTCTTATCTAACCACCTCGTTTAAGCTCTTCTTTGGACATGTTCTGCATCTCCTGCATTCTGGGAGGTTAATCCCCTCACACATCCTCACGGGAACATCCATAGTCCTTCTCTTCACATGACCAAACCATTTGAGTTTGGCCTCTCTTGTCTCACCTTTTATAGGAGGTACTTTAACCTTGTTTCCAATCATGTCATTTCCGACTCTATCCACCCTCGTATAATCACACATATATCTAATCATTCTCATCTTTGCTACTAACAACTTCTGAGCTTGCATTATAGAATGAGCAATTCTTTAATTTAAATGCCCTTCATTGTTGAAATTTAACCCCCTCGAACTATTGTGAATTAATATTTTTACTCCTATCGTACGTATTTGAATTAATTTTTACTCCCTTCAACTGTTTACAAAGTAATATTTGACACTAAAATTACAAAAATACTGTCATCATTGAAATTTTGAAATTATAGATATTAAAGGAAGAAAAAAAAATCTTATTAAAATAAGTGCAAACTAATAAAAAGTAAGAACATTAGGAAAATAAAGTTCAAACAAGATGTGACGGTTTTCTTATGAGCAATATCATGAAAATTAAGAAAAACAAATTATAAATATAGAAATTAGTTTAACATATTTAAAAAATAGGAACACAAACTACTAGATTGAAAAAATCATAAAAGAATAAAAAATTAAATAGTTGGCTTATTAAATTGATAAAAACAATCAATTTTTGAATTAGCTAGTTCAAAAAAGTCGGTCAGCTGCTAATTAACCAAGACTGAAAATTTATGTGTTTCTTTAGAATATTGAAGACAAAAAGTTTCTACAAATTTATTTCTTTGTTTCTGTCTTAAATCTTCTAATTTATAATTGCACAAAAAAATTGGGAACCAAATTGAGAAATCCTAACCACAATAATAGAATTCCAATAGAATTGAGTTGGGGGGGGGGGAATGTAAGGAATATTAGTAAGTGTAATAAATCTAATCGAATAATGTAGTGAAGGACTTTTGGTCAAATTTTCTGCATCTATGTTTTTTATTTTAATTTTTGTGTTTTTAAAATCTAATAATGTCTAGTAATTTTTATATATACTCTTGCTCTACATAAATTATTGGCATTATTTTCACAATTTTAGCTATCATTTTTTAAATTTATTTTTTCCTATTTTATTCTTTTCATACTTTCTTATGAATTCAAGTACATTTTCTTACTTTATCTCTAAATTATATGTTTAACAAATTAATGCAAATAGATAAGGATTAACGAAAATAATGTGAGGTAGCTCGAGGGTGGGAGGAGCAAAAACCTCGTAGAAGCTGTCAATTATTTGTTAAATTTACACTTTGTACTAAACTTGAGATATTTACAAGTGATGGGAGTGAGTTTGTTTTGTTCTAAGATTGTGCTACATCCCATTGTATGACAGTTTATTATTGGAAGAAATCTAATGTCTAATACCTAATCTAATATAATATATAAAAACTGATTACATAGGTTGTTTGAGTACTATTTATCATGTTACGATTTGTGAATTTGTTTTTTATTTTAATTTTTATAGACTTCTAATTAATTAGTGAAAATAGATGACACAGCGCATCATGCCTTGAAAAAAAAATAAATACTGTGTAATTGGCATGTCTATACTTGATGCATGGATGTTTACTATATTCTTACATGCATGAATACACTCATCTTTGTCAGCAAATATTAACTGCTAAAAGAAAACTATTATTTATTTTCTCAAGAAAAGTTTGCATTGCAATAAAAAATGAAATATATATTTGGAAGTAAAATTATGCTATATGCAATGACATAAAATGTTAAT
The DNA here is from genome assembly GCA_002740545.1 of Lophocereus schottii. NCBI lineage: Eukaryota > Viridiplantae > Streptophyta > Magnoliopsida > Caryophyllales > Cactaceae > Lophocereus > Lophocereus schottii. The sequence continues at coordinate 4,776 of NCQV01124530.1, forward strand.
GGGTTTTTTTGAGAAAGGTTTTCCATGACTCAAAATGATAAGCGTCTTGCCATAAAATATTTTTTAAGTGTCTTGCTTTTGCTTAAAAATCATATTATCATATTTTTAAATTGATAAAAATGGTATAATTGAACCATGGAAGCACAGTACAAGTTATAAAAATGTATAAAATTATCTTTTTATTCATAATCTAGCACCTTTCTAAAATACATATATCAGATTTCCTCGCATATAGGGTTGATCCAATTATGATCTTATTTAATATTTTATCGGCGTAGCTGATAAGTACTTAAATTTAGTAAATTCATAATTAAGCATAATTATTAAAAATTAGTGATTTTAAATGATAAAATATATTAATTTTAAATTAGGCAAGACTTTAAAAATATCTTACCGCAAAACATATCTCATCACTCTTTCCATGAATGTCCAGTTGTATATATTTTTAAAGTTTGTCAATATAGCTTAGAATGTATTTTAATTTTAATCAAAAGTATACGTTCATCTATTGACTCAAAACAAAAGGATCAGGCACATAAGTCTTTCATGTTGTGTAAAAGGCTTTTATAAACCTGTCCATGTGGTAAAGATCATATTGACAATGAATATAATATTTTGAAAGCTTTGTGCTATTTTTATCGTTAGCGATAAAATCACAATGTTGTTATTTTGATAATATTTTTATTTTTACTTATAATATATAAGGATTTGAAATGAATCTTAAAGACACAAACTCAATTTTTTTTTTTAAAAAATGGTTTGCATATTTCCGGCCGGCCGGCACCTAATTTTCTGGCTAGACTCACATTCTCTCTCTTTGTCTGGTTGTCGGCGACTCGCAGTCTCTCTCTTTCTCTTTCCGGCGAGTGGGTCGCATTCTATCTCCTTTTCTGGCTACCGGCGACTCCAATCTCTCTCTTCCTCTTTCCGGTGCTGAGGGTGTTCAGGGTTGATAAATAATTGCCGTCTTGTCCCCCTCTCGAACCTCTCTGTCGTACTGGGGGGCTCCAGTCATATTCCGGCGTCCCCTGACTGGTGTTCTTTGTTACCGGTGGTGCCGGCAATGTTCACGGCGAGAAGACAAGCGGCGGGCTGGAGGAGTTGTAGTGTTGCCTGATGGTTGTGTTTTTTTTTTTTAAAAAAAAATTTAAATCGTGTAGAAGTTGTAATAAATGTTTACCTAGAGCATTGGAGAGACGGCTCGCTGAATGGTGCGGGCGATACTTGTGTAGTCTCGCAGCCTAGGTGTTAATAGTGGTAGTGGCAAATTTAGACTTTTTTCCTTCCTTTTTAATGGTGCATATTATTTACGACGTGTTATTCCATTATTTTTTTGGAAATAGAATTTCTCATGTAATTAAACAGAATTGTAGTCCAATTATAAGGTAAAATCTTATTTATTTATTTGACTTTTTTTAATTAATCTCTAATGACAACTTTATTTGTTATGGAACTCCTTTTACAAACCCTAATGGATCACTTATATAAATTTATGAAGTGCTTTACCTATGCTCACTAATTGGATGTGAACATTAACCTCATGAAAACTTATAATATGGATTCTTCATTAAAGAGTTTTGATAAGTACGATGAAAGAAAAGTTGATCAGATAAGTTCAAAGATTTCAATTTTAATTGTGCATTTTTTTAAAATTTTATGAATTGAGTACCTTTGCATGATTAATGATAATATTTGTATTTGGTTTTTTTTATAATTATTTTGTTATTGACCCTCTAAAGAGGTAAAGATTATAACTTTATAGTTTAAATTGGTTAGAATTAGGAGTTTAGTGCTATCTGTATTCCTTGGATATGGTGTTGACTTTTGTTAAATATTTTCTTGTAGATTAATGAGAAGATTTTGAGTGAGAATACAAATCATCCATGTAATTGCACCAAAAATTTATAGAAAATATATAACGAACTTGATACTTTTAAAAACATAGTGTCAAATGAACTTGATGCTATTAAAAACATGTTGTTTGCTATGCATTCAATGTGCATTGATTATTTTACTCAACGTAGTAAAAAAGAAGATAATTTCGAAGACAAATTTGACATTCCATTCACTACTCCCAATACCGCACAAACCAGTGACACATCCCCCCCCCAAAAAAAAACCCAAAACAACCATGCAATTCACCATTTATGCATGTTTCTAGTCAAAACATTGGTTGTGCCAATACTGAAAATGTGAACAAAAAAACTAGATCTTAATATCGAAAACAATGAAAAATCATTGATAATTGAATTTGAGATTCCTAAGAGCTTAAAGGAAATGCGATTTAGTAAAACTTACTTTAGCAATGGATTAGTTACAATCAGGGACAGTTCTATTCTCGTAAATGATGAAAAAAGCAGACTCGCGCATAACAATTGCAGAAATAGTCTAATGAAAAGATACAAGAACAACATATTCGTAAAAGAAAAGATACAACTTTGAGATCATTGGTGCCAGAGATGGGTGCAAAGTTAGCAACCGATAAGCTAACAATGAGGAAGTATTGTGGTTCGGGGAAATAAAAGGTAGCAAAATTTCCAAATCTATCGCAATGTACATCACGATCGAGCAATAGTTGGTGAGATTCAGATAAAGTTCATTTAGCTCCGAATAAGTAGAGATGCTTGTCATTGGAGAATGATCATACAATGGTAAGTCATTACCATTCTATATATTTTTCCCTACAAATGAGATTTTATAATAAAAATGTAGAATAATGTTACTATGGTATGTTTAATTGATTTTGTGTAGGATTTGAATGTTATTGGTTCAAATGATGTGAGTGTCTCACATAGTACCATTGGCAATAATGAAGTCAACACAAATGGTGTAGTAGGTCAGGTATAGTCTTATGTTTTTTAAATGATTTCCCTCTTTAGTTTGATTTTGATTATATTTCCCCCTTTTTTGTTTCCAGGTTATAAATGTGGATGACATCTTGTATAAATTGGATAATGTTGCCTTACATGGTGTAACCGATTTATGCAAAGATTATTTGCATTTTTGACTCTAGAAGAAGCAAGAATATGTAACAAGTTGTTTGAATAGAAACACAAGGAGGAGGTGACTTATGAGAATGCTTCAAAGGAGTATCTTTCAACGTATTTCACTTGTTATGTTTTTTTTGCCAAACAAGTGGCTATCAAATTGGGTATAAACATGCTTGAAATTATCATTTTATGAATATGCTTGAAGAAATATTGAAAATTCGTAATACAATATTTTACTTTATTTTTGTCAACTAACACAATATTTGCATTGAATAGGATATTGACACTTATTTCACTTTGTTTTTTTTCCAGCGTTATACATTTGTTCCATTTTCTTCTTATCGTCCTCTATAGTTTCTCTGTGATATCTATTTTTTTTTAAAAAAACAAAATCATACTTTAATAACAGCACGCTTTAAGAGTACGATACAGAAAATAAGGAATCATAACATTAAAAATTAATTACAAATTCATAGCCTAACTAAAGTACACTGTTCACTTTTGTTTTGCGAGGGAATGTATATGTTTAGTCACAAATCTTGTCACAATACAATGACCTACATCTTTGAATCATTTAAATCGAATTTCAGCTTGGCAATCAAATGGGGTTAACTCTTTTAGCTTCCTTTTCCTATCACAATTTTCTAAATACTTTTGAATACGGAGACCTTATGTAGAACATTTGAATATTTTGGAAGTTGGATGCTCATCGGTTCTACTATTGCATGCCTTTTTTTCCAAACTCCAAAACCTTTCAACTTTGGATGCATTTTATAAAATTCACAACATAAATCCAAAGATTTAAATATCAATTTTCTCATGTCTCTCATGGTGAAATCTTCAAGTTTTTTACCAAATGGTACCCATAAATTTTGATCATCCAAATCCTCAATTATTGTAACCCCAAAATCCAAAGAATTACTATCATCATCTCACCACTTTGATGGTCCAACTCTTTACAATGTAAACTAGTTTCTTCATTACTCACAACCATGATGTACTACATAACAAAATCAAGAAAAAACAAATTTAGAAACCACTTAAAAGATTTGATCAAGTAATGAAAATAGCAAACAATTAAATAACTAATTTCAAAATTGCTCAAACATCAACAAACGTCATAGGATTTAGAGATTACAAATAAAAGAAAAACTAACTTCTACATAATCCCAAAAAAAAAGCAAAACAAAACTAATATAACTTCTACATAAACCAAAAAAACAAAACTAACTTCTTGCTGTAAACATCGCTGGCATCGCTTGCAACAAAGGACGTCGGAATATGACTGGAAGCCCCCTAGTACGACAGAGGTGTGTGAGAGGAGGACGCCGACGGCAATTATTTATCAACCTTGAACACCCTCGCGCTGGAAAAAGGAAGAGAGAGATTGCAGTCGCCGGTAGCCAGAGAAGGAGAGAGAATGCAACCCACTCGCCGAAAAGAGGAAGAGAGAGACTGCGAGTTGCTGACAACCAGAGAACGAGAGAGAATGTGAGCCTTGCCGAGAAATTAGGTGCCGGCTGACCAGAAATATGCTAGCCTTTTTTTAAAAAAAAAACAACTTAGCTTGTGTTTTTAATAATTATTTGAGAGCAACCAAAAAATGTGACATAAAAATTATTTTTATCAATATTTACATACTTTTTTTGTGATTTTTGATATACATTTCTAAATCTTTAAGAACAAAAATAAAATCAACAGCTCAGAGCAATAAAAGATAAATGAACGCCCAACATGGTTTTAATTGTAGTTGTTGTCATATAGTGATAATTACTATAACTTTTTGCTCAAATAAATTATACAAAAATAGGCCTAGATAACTCAACATGTGAAGCACGTTATTGTGACTAGTTAATTATGTTAATATTTACAGTTTCTCCTCTCAAAAAACAATGTTATCTTGCATTGAATTCAAAAAAAAAATAATATGACCAACTAACTGAAGAGAATTTCCAATTATAAATTGTGTTAAATCACCTTTTTTTCTTGTATGCTTTGCAATGATGAAATTAGATGTATAGTATTTTTTCACTAATAGGGTTGATCCAATTATGTTGTTATTGATACTTATCGATTTAATTTGCTAACAAATGCTAACTAGAGTTTCATAATTGATAATTAATTGTATCTTAAAACTTGGTGATTTTAGACTATCTAATACATTAAAAACTTGTTGAGGAGTTAGGAGTTTGTTAGTAGTGTGTAGAGGTAGCTAGGAGTTAGTTATAGCTTTACCGGCTTAGCACCATCTATTTATCTCTCTCTCCCCTTCTTTCTTGCCCTGTATGCAAGCTTCATCCTTGTATGGTTTCTAGTAATGAATGTGATGATGATTTCTCTCACTTCATTCAGATTTTCTCTCTCTACTTATCCTAATTTCCCATGGTATCATAACATTTAAGTGAATTAGGTCTGAATCGATTTCATTTTTCCTTTGATTCTACGATGATTTGATTTGTTTCATCATTTGATCAAGCCTAATTTTGATACAAACACTTTTATCTGTTCTTTTTGGATTGATTGTTTTGCTTCCACAATTAATCTAGCTTGCGCTAAAATCGATTCAGACAATTATTGGATCTTTCATTTTTCTAATTTTGTTGAAGATGGAAGGAGAAGCATCTAATCAATCATTTAGCGCAAATTCGAGACAAAATGAAGGTTATAACAATGATCCACTCTCCTTGCAAGCTTATGATCATCGAGGTATGCATCTCATTAGTGTTAAACTAAATGGTTCAAATTTTTAGCAATGGAGTAGATAATGCTAAGATAGCTCTGTGAAATAGAACAAAGTTAGGATTCATACATGGTTCATGCAAGAAACCTCAGCTTGCTTCCTTAATGTTTGAGTTGTGGATTCGTTGTGATATCATGGTTGTGAGTTGGCTGGTTAATTCAATAGTTCCTAAGCTATATGAGGCTTTCCTCTATACTGGATTTGTAGATGAATTATGGACTAAACTTACAGAGAGGTTTGACCAACATAATGGTCCACTTCTCTATGAAGTTCAGAAGAAAATCTCTAAGGTGTATCAAGGTAATGACAGTGTTGTTGTCTATTATACAAAACTCAAAAGATTGTGGGATGAGCTAGATGATTTGAGTAAGGTTCTAATTTGTGATTGCACTCATAAAACGCATTGCACTATAGTCAAGAAGACTAGAGAACTAGAACAAAGGCAGAGGATACTGCAATTCCTAATGAGGTTGAATGATGGATATGAGTCCGTTAAAGGACAAATTTTACTTATGGATCCACTTCCAAATGTTAGTAAAACCTATTGTATGATAGCTAGAGTGGAGACTCAGAGGAATGTCACTGGCAGTCAGTAAGGTGGACCTAACGAGATTGCAGCAGTAGGAAATAGATCCTTATCCATGTCCTACGGTGAAGGGAAGCTCCATTCCAACGCGTTAGTAGTCAAGGGTGGATCTAGTGAAAGATCTAGGAAACACAACAGGAGAACTAAGAGCAATAGATACTGTGATCATTGTTAGAGAACGGGTCACACGGAAGACCAATGTTTTAAGATAACATGGTACCCTGATTGGTATGCTGGTCCAAGGTCTAACGGTCCAAGGTATGATGGTCCAAGGCATGTTAATAAAGGCATAAAGAACCCCAACATGGCAGCCACTGTGGTCAGTCAAGGAGGTCACATGCCAGAAAGTCCTTTTGATGATGTTGGCACTTGAAAGAGTCTTGAATAGTTTAATCCTAGCCTCATTCAAGCCTTAGCCTAAGAAATGATGAAGATTATGAAAGGGAAAAACAATGCAGCATATCAACTTAATAATGTGCATTTCTTTGCCCATTTTGTAGGTATGATTAGCAACAGCTCTCATTCTAGCATATGTTGTGCTGTGCAGAGTAACTATGATGGTTGTTGGATTGTAGACACTGGTGCCTCTGACCGCATGACCTATAACCTATATTTTCTTACCAAATTTCAACCTTTGATTGAACTTATACACATTGCTTTACTTGATGGATCCATTAAAACTGTCTTACATACTGAACAAGTGTCATTATGTCCTCAGCTAATTCTTCATGGTGTGTTATATGTGCCAGACTTCAAGTTTAATCTCATATCAGGTAACAAAATGTTGACTGAGTTACATTTGCTCACCTTGTTTACCCTTGAAAAATGCTTTTTTCAGAACCTTCAAGTAATTTAACTATGGTAATCGACCTGTGGACAATGGACTTTGTTAGTTCAAGTCTGCTGGTCAAGTTGGAATCGATAGTGCCCTACAATCATCTTCTAAGATTGGTCAAAATAGGAGTAGTTCAAGTATGACTGTAGCCAGTCGTAGTTTATTTTTGCATCTACTTCCACTGATTGTAAAACTCCAGGTCTTGACATTGTACATGGGAGGCTTAGGCATACCTTAGCTTTTAAAATACAGCATATCTCTCTGTGTAAACAGTCTTTATCAAGTACATTTATTTGTGGCATTTGTGTACTAGCAAAAATGCATAGATTGCCTTTCAATAAAAGCACTATTGCTACATCTTCACCTTTTCTGTTGATTCATTTACACATTTGAGGTCAGTATAGAATTGCCAATGAGCTTACTACTTGCTCACTATAGTTGATGATTTCACAAGAACCACTTAGACTAAGTCTTTGCAAGATAAAACTCAAGTTGGAACTGCCATTAAATATTTCTTTAACATGATTCAACCTCAATTTAATACCAAAATTACCATGGTAAGAAGTAAAAATGGTACAGAATTCATTAACTCTACTTGTCTTGAGTTCTTTTCTAAAAATGGTGTTTTACATCAAAAAACCATTATTGGAACACCTCAACATAATGGTGCAGCGTAAAGGAAACATCGGCATCTTCTTAGCACTATTATAGCAATCAAGTTTCATGTAGGCTTACCAAAATATTTTTGTAGAGAACGCGTCCTTCTAGCCACTCATATCATTGACAAACTTCCTACGGCCAAATAGGTTCATAAATGGCTATGAGATTGGTATTAGGAAATGCGTATGGGTGTAGGTACGATTATGGTATCCCTTGCCCATCCGTACCTGCACCCTACCATACCTATTTTTAAAATAAGATATAAAAAATATTTTCGATTATGGTTTTCTGGTTGAATTCCAATCCAAACCTTTATAGCAAAAATTTATTCAATAATATGCTTGATTTCACATTTTTAAACAATATATTCCCAAATACCACAATTTATCTTATAATGACCCACATGATATTGTACTTGGATATAGGTTGCATATGAATCTTAATTCTTATTCTTTATGTGAAACCGAATAAAATTCACAAAACCCATGGGTATGGGTATGGTTTTTATTTTTAATACTTGAGGAGTATGCGTACGATTTTTGAAAATGGGTCCGGGTATGAGTATGGCTCAACTCGCCCTATATTGGCCCTATTGGCATTCCTAATGAGCAGCATGGGGGTTTGATCAATGGCAAACTTGCTTTACTACATTAAGCAGCACAGCAGGATCATTATTTTTAGAACCACTGACAAATAGGAACGCACCAAGAAGGCATATGATTATTACTCTATAACTATGCATGACTTCAAGAGCTTGCCCGTTTCCCCTTTGTAAATAAGAGATTAGAGACATAACATACATCTCACTCTCAACAACACTGGTGGAGATGTGCTTCTCGTTTATACCCAAGAGGTAGTGACTCTATGAAAACATATTCTTTAAGGATCATTAGAAGGACCAGAGGGCAGTAAAGTGTGAAACCTAGTATGGCGCTAAAATTTCAACTAAAGGGCATAATTCCTGCACCACAAATCAGAAGACACGTAGCTCATAGTCTCACAAGGTTGTAGCCACTCTAAGGAATTCTCAAGAAATTTTAACTTGCTGAAGGCTAAAAAGGATGGTTAATCGAAAATTTTTGAGCTTATTCTTATTATTATTTGCATCAAAAGTGAGCAAGCAAGTGGCTAGAGCTTTTTAAAGGACATGCTGAACTATAAGAAATTTGCTTTCATAAAGGATAAAGATCGAAAATGCCCTATCTAAATTTATAGCCACGCAAACAACCAAACCAACTCCCAATAGGAAATGGTTTCAATGTCCAATAAGAACATAGTTTGGTTCTTGTTTTAGTCCAATAGGAGATCGAGTCCCTGCTGAACTAGGCTAAGCTGACTTAGTTAGGAACTCAGCCATGTTCCTAGATATCCCAACTTGGCTCACTAGTTTTTTTAGTTTCCTTTTTCGTTCTGCCCAATTGATTGTACCTATGCTTGTTTGCAATTGAACATTTGTCTACGAATCATTACTCATGCGCACAAAGCTCTCATTACTCATTTTTAAAATCATTTAACTTTGTTTTTTATATTGGGGAAATGTAAGGTTACAGTTGCTTAGAATGGTCGAAAAAAAAATCAATGTTGCATTTAAATTGCGTTATAACATAACATCAGTCTAAGTTTGTATAAGCGTCATATGTAAGTCCTTCATTCTATCCCTCTAAACAATTTGGCAACGCAATACTGCTTCCACCAAAATGGTCGTTGACGTAACTCGTTGCAAAGCCAGAGTCAAACAAAGCATTGCTGCTGCCTATCTTGGGCCAAACATTAGCCCTTCGAGCCCAAGAATGATGTGAGGGATCACTATGTCTTATTCTAGATGATGACACGCCATACAGAATCTTAGGCACATAAGGGTGTCCCAAAAATAGAAACTGAGGTATAAGGTTCCCGTGTATCATAAATTTGGAGTGGCATCCCCTTTATAGGTGATGCAAGATTTGATTCCTTTTTTATTAAGTGAGATGATTATGGAATGTCTTAGGCTCTTGGGAAGGATGTCTCAGACGAGGACAACTCCTTGCACAGAAACTCTTCTCCATATTATTGTCTTTTGAAGCCTTTTTGGCAGAATACTCAGCACCACACAAAATTCACTGCAGGAAACACAAAAAGAGCTAAATTGCCTTATTCATCTGAGGGTTTTAAGAAGAGAGGTGGTTCACAAATGCCCTTCGCATCGAATAGAAGCGGCAAACTATCACTCCAGATTGGTTCCAGCCACACAGGATAAAATATGAATATATGTATACTGGATCCATCTGCAGATTAATTGCATAACAAAGTAAGCGACATGCTTACGCCCTTAAAAGTGCGAGCAAATGGAAGTTAAGGACACTCAGATTATGAGATGAGCAGGACGTCTATATGCAGGCCCGATATAGGAGCATCTGTAGTCATTCGATACAATATCTACAAAAATAAGTGTCATAAAAAGGTCCCCGTAACAAAGAAAAGTATGGTAGGGCGAGTTACCAAATGAATCATGACTCATTGAAGATACAAGACATAATTGCACTCGCGACCAATAAAGTCAATGAGATGATGCTCTATTTTAATCTCATCCATTTACTCCAAAATGATGTCCTAACAGAAAACATAGGTGGTGGTGGACCCCTTGGGACATATGGAGGCCATTGGTTAGCATTTTCTACAGTAACGGTTTTACCTAAATACCAAATAAAGTTATATGACCCTTCCATAAGGATCTAACGATAGAAGAATCACACCTCGAGCCATCGTACTTTATTGTAATCATTTCTGGACCTGACCAGTTTGGAAACGTATTTACGGACCCATTCAAATTTGGGTATAATAATTTCTAGAGCCTTAAAATTTGGGTATAATAATTTATAGACCCTTTTAAATTGTAAAAAGACCTCTAAACTTTTAAAAAATTGCAATTTAATCCCAATATTTAAAAACTTACTTTTGAAAATTTTAAAATTGTGTTTGTGGTTTTTTGCTCACTAATAGGTCTCGACGTTCTCTTTCATCTGGTATTAGAGCCACGTGCACAAAAATAATTAAGATTATTAAGCTAATTAATGACTAATTAAGACAATTAATCGTGATTAAGTGTGACTAACTACGTTTAATGTTGAAAGCATCACCTACTTGTCCTGGTCCAAATTATTCACATATTGTTCACTCATCAGAAGGTAATATCTCAGTAGCACCCCAATTAAACTATATTACTGATATAACTTTAGAATTAAAAGTGGGATTAACTAAAATTAAGGTTAAACTAAAAGATCTTAAGAATCAGTTAACAGTTGTTTATCTTTCTCTTATTAATGAAATCAGACATAGCAAAAAAGTTACTGCTAAAATTAGCACTCACTTTCAGCATAAATATCCTTTTCAAAACCGAAAAAATAAAATTTCATTTTCTTTGCAGGAGATAAAAATTCAAAAAGAAGTAGGAGAACAATCTGGTAAAAAATCTACTGAAAAGATAGAAAAAGAAGATGGAGTATGAAAAATATAGCCTTGAAGAGCTGCAAAAAATATTCAATGAAGAGCAAAACCCAGAAGAACTAAACAAAATCATGAGCCCAATTAGTGATAAATATGATGTCTTGTCTGATGATAATGAAGAGACTAATAATATCCAACTAGAAGAAGAAATATATCAATAGATGAATTTGATAAAATTAAGAGATTTTAATGTTTTACCATTAAAAGAAATTAGAAGAAAACTTGATAAGAAATATGGTAAAAGGGCTAATGAAAACGAAATCAATGAGATTGGAGAAGAAATTGACTTAAATGAAATAGAGACTAATCGAGTTAAGAATGTCGTTCCTAAATTTGAAGAATTTCGTGAACCATCGAGAAGAAACACTAATTTCTTAAGACCCAGATATGTTCCTGTAGGACGAACAAATAATTTTTTCTTCGGGTTTGTCCTAAGGAAAATCACGACCTATAAAGAAATTGGCCCTTACCCCAATTAGTCAAACTGGTTATATCTTAAACATCGATGGAGCTCGCAAAAGAGAAGAAATATTTGAGCACTGGAAAAGAGGAATGAACAGTATCTTAAATTTAAATAATACATGGACAGCAACAAACTTTTTAAATTATGTGGAGCATAATTTCTCTGGTACTGTAGCTGACTGGTATGATTCTTTAAGTGAAGATGGCAAAAATACTTTAAGAACGATGGAAACACCAGCTGGTATGTTCAGAAGTCTGTGTAAAGAAATTAAGGCTGAATTCATCGGAGTTAAAATTGATTCTGAAGAAAAAGCACGAGAATGGCAAAAAAAAATTAACAATATAGAATTGTGGGATATGAGATACCTAGAAAATTATATTGCAGAATTCAGTTAATATTATTATAAAATTGGGCAGAATGAAACAAATCCTGGCATGTTCTATGACAAATTACCATATCCTATAAATTCTATAATTAATGAAAA
>NCQV01124576.1:2188-13318 GCA_002740545.1 Lophocereus schottii
TCAAGCCCTCGTGGCCCCTCGGGGGAAGGCACCCATGCCTTGTGAGCTAAGGCTCATTGGTCATGTATAATCTACTTTCTACTTATTTCTATTTTTCTTCAAATTTTTTCAACTCATTAAGTCTGTTCGAAAAAAAAAGTTTACAACGTCAAAAGATTTCTCTTTGCTTGTCAGGAGTAAAGTTGCATGTTTCTATATCTACCTAGACCTTAATTAGCGAGATTCATTGGCAGTGGTTGCTGCTGCTGATCGACTTACCTTTGACATCTTGGATTTGGCTTTTACTTTAGAATTCTTCTCATCAAGCTCTGCCTCACGTTCCAACTCCCTCTGCCTAGCGTCAAGGTTCTTCTCCAAATAATACTGCACATTACATTTTTAAAAAAAATCACACATCACCTAACATCAGGGCAATTAAAGAACACATCAGATCTCATGCATTTCTCCAGGAGATGATCACACATTCGATGCAGAAGAATTAGCTCTAAGAAGGACAACCATATGCCGAAATGTCAGAAATCCAGCAAACAGATGAGGGAGAACCAAGAACTGCTTCCATAATAGGGATATGTAACGTATGTTTAAGTGATGACTTAGGCATTTTCTGCATACTCGGTGCAATGTTACATATCTCAAGTATATCAGGTTGTCAGTTAACCCCAAAAAACTCAAATTTGAGAAGTTAACTTCTGATTCACAAATCGAAGCACTTTTAATCAAAAGAAACATTTTTCCATTTGGCTAACCAATGGTTAAGTTGATCACCAAAAACCAAAAAAAAAAAAAAAAGGTTGTACTTATGGGAGGAGGGGGTTCACCTCGATTAAAAGGCGCAAGCCATCTTTATCACAAATGCACTGGAAAGCCATGCCTGGTAAAACTTTTACCACAAGGGAAAAGAACCAGTGGAAATCCCATGAAAACATTGGTTAAGTTGAAACTTGTTGATTCACATGACCCTGATCAGCTAAGGAGAAATTCATGCGAAACCACAACAAAGCCAAACAGTTGAAGCACAAAAGATCAAAGATAACGAATGAGCAAGGCTTACATCGTAGTCACCAACATAATCTTGCAAATATCCATCCTTAACCTCAATTACTCGGTTAACTATTTGTTTTATAAAGTATCGATCATGAGAAACAGCAATCNNNNTGCCCTTGTATTCTTGTATTGCTTCCTGAACAAGCAAAGCAATCTCAAGTAAGTTCTGCTGCCACAACAACTATAATCTATAAGCAGCATTGTGCACCTTTGTGCATGAAGGCAAATCAATCAGAGACCAACCTCAAGCATCTCTTTTGAAGGTATATCTAAATGGTTTGTAGGTTCATCAAGAACCAGCAAAGTTGATGGTTTCACCATGAACTTGCAGAATGCCAAGCGTGCCTGAAAAAGCAGAGAATTTGTATGATAAGCCTTTTGTAAGAAATGGGAGAAAGATTAATCCCAGAGTAATGAGGAGAAAACACGACATATTAATTAAAGCTTGATAAACAATTTACCTTCTCTCCACCACTCAAAAGGGCAACTTTCCTATCCAGCATATCAGACTTGAAATTGCAACGTCCCAACAAACCCTTTATATCATCAAGCCTCCAATTCTCTGCAACTTCCTCTACTGACTCGAGCACCGTCTTATTCAAATCCAGTGCTTCAGCCTAGAAACATATTGAACCAACGTCAGCATAATCAGGCAAAAGGAAAACATGAGGGACAAATTCTAGATAATTAAACTCAGGTATCTGAGACAGTGACAGTGATTTACCTGATTCTGCTCAAAATAATTTGGAAGGACATTGTGCTCCCCAAGAATAATTTGACCATCTGTTGGTTTCTCCAAGCCCATAATCAGTTTCAATAATGTGCTTTTCCCACACCCATTAGGACCAATAATAGCAATTTTCTCCCCTCGCTGGATTGTTAGATTTGCATTCTTAAACAATACCTGACATACCAACAGCAAAGTTATTACGAGGCTGATAATTTAATCATATCACTAGAAAAGCCATGCCTTGCTCCAAGTAGGCATAAGCCAGGCAGTTTAACTCACCTTATCACCATAGCTAAAGTTCATGTTCTTGATCGTCACAACAGTTTTTCCGCTCCTCCCACGCTCAGGGAACCTGATCTTCATTTGCTTCCGTATGAAAGGCTTCTCAACTAGCTCCTCATCTTGAAGCCTGTCTAATTTCTGCGACAAAAACCACAGGGAAAAAGATACTTCAGGAATCAGCAGTTCCACATAAGTGCATGAAATTTGAAGCATCAGTCCTGAGGAAGAAATATTAACCATTGTAGCATTTGCAGATGAAATGGTATGAAGCACATCACTGGATAACTTGAACATAAGATCATGTTCTAGTAAAGCTTACTGCACGAGGCAAGGATGCGTTAAATGGTACATGCTAGCATGGAAATGCATACCATTATTTGGCTTATTCATTTGAATGAAAAGCAAAGAAGGATCTTATCGTCAACTTTGAATCAGATTTAATCTTAAGGATCAGAATTAGGTGGAATATAAAGGTACAAGCCACATTTTAGTGCCACCAAGACATGGATACCATAAAACACCCACAGTATAACACAAAGGGAAGCGCATTTTCATCACAACACCCTTGAGATTTAGACACTTTTAACAAGCTGATTTAGATATCTGATTTGAATTAATTGAATAGTCTCCATAGTAGCTTTGGAAGAATTATGCATGCTAGTACCTTCTCTGCAGTAGATGCCCGCCCAAGACTTACTCCAGCACCAACACGGTTGATGATGTCCTTTGGTTGCTCAATTTCCTTCTGTTGTTTCTCCCATGCAGCCAACTGAGCTTCAATCCAAGCTGCCTTCGCAAACACATAGTTGGAATAGTTTCCTTCAAATGTCCTAGACACACCCATTTCAGTTTCCACAATTTTGGTACATAGCTGGTCAAGGAAAGCCCTGTCATGGGATATAATGACCATAGGCACATCCAACTGCTTAAGATATGCTTCAAGCCACTCAATTGTGTCAAGATCAAGGTGATTTGTAGGTTCATCCAAAAGCAACAGATCTGGATCCTGCAATGAAACAAAACTTATCAATCAAATGACATTAGACTTCAGATGCACCCGAAGGAAGAGGATAGGAAACATGGAGTGAATAATTATTGATGCTCAGCAAATATTCTGAGTTCTTCTGAACATAGAGATTAAGTCGCTACCAACTGCGGCGATAACGCCATAGACAAGAACAAAATTCCTCGAAGAAGCCACATCAAGTTAAGAACAAACATAAATGGACTTGCATTCTACACTTTCAACAGGCTATAGGCTTTATAGTTCCAAGTATATACCTCCCTAGATAGAGCTTAATATCCAAGATCATCAGTTGTTCACTTTCATTATGTGACTTGGCTGAACAAACAAAATTATGGGATTATCACTAATGATAAAAAGATACTCTTCCTTCTTTTGCTATCTCATGAACTGATAAGCAACAGTCAAAGGCAATAGACAAGCAAAAGAAGCTATAAACCTAATGAAGCTCAGTATCCAGCATCAGTAAGATCACAATCCAACTTCAAAGCCATTTATGTGCAACAACAACAAAAAAACATAACTTCCAAGCCATTTATGTGAAACAACAAACACCAACACCGACACCAGTGTGGGTCTGCTTCAGCAGGGTGCTGGGTAAAGCCATTTATGCGCACTTTAACATGTTAACGCCAGTATACCTGAAGCAATATCTTTCCAAGGGACATCCTCATCTGCCAACCCCCGCTGAAGGACGCCACTAGCCTATCAGAATCCTCGGGGGGGAAACCGAGCTCAGGCATCAACTTATTGATCTTAGCATCAACCAGGTCCAAGTCCACAACCTGTGCCCTCTTTTGAAGCAAATCAAACTCATCCAACAACCTTCCCATCAGCTCCAAATCATTAACAGAACCCTCAATAGCCCTCTGCACCTTCTCTAACTTGTCAGCAACCTCCATCTCATCCTTAAATGCACTCATGAACTCCTCTTTCACTGTCCTACTCAAGGAAACCTCAAATTCCTGGCTCAAGAATGCAATTCTCATATTCTCCCTAGCCTTAATCACATTCCCAGAATCAGGCTCCTCCAATCCAGCAATAATCCTCAACTGGGTAGTCTTCCCTGCCCCATTAACCCCAACCAAACCCACTTTCTCACCCTTCTTCACCTCCCAAGTCACATTTTTCAGCACAGTCACACCCTTATAGCTCTTACTGATGTTCTCTAACCTAACCCCAGATGAAATACTTGAAGCCCCAGATTTGGATTGCTTATTTCTCCTCTTCTGATATGCTTCAACAGAATCCTTTGAAAACAGAGATTCAATATCATCCCTATTCTGACTTGTTTCAGCATCTGGGTCAGATGTTTCCACAGCTAAGGCAGATAACTTGGAGGAAATTTGAGATAAATTTATCCTAGAACTCAAAAGATAACTGGGTTTTGAGGATTTGATAGAATTGCTGGTAAAGTTTGAAGCTTTAATGGTGGGAAAAAGAGAAGGAACAGGAAGTAAGAGAGACGACTTACGACCATCGAAGAGGGCTGAAGGGCTCGGGATAAACGTTGAGCGGAGGTCCACGGTGTGAACCTTAGCCGCCATTTCCATTGTTAGAGAGAAACAAAGAGAGTTTTAGAGAGAGAAAACTCAAAAGGGATGCGAAGTTCTCGGTGCCTCTCACTAAAAGAGCGAAGAAAGCCTCAGCCCATTGAGGGTTAGCAGAAAAAATGGCGAATTCACAGTGGAAGGAGGTGGCAAAGAAACGCAATGAGGTGGCCTTTTTTTTTGGCTTTTTAAAGAAGAAAAATATAATAAAATTGTCTCTCTCACACACACAATTATTTTCTTTCAGATTAGATGATTTTTCGACAATTTACAAAAACCATAGAAGGTGGAAGTTGTAATCAAATTATCACTTGCAGATGAAGATAATGAGCAATACTGGCACTGGCAGTACTTGCACTTATGTTATTCTGTGGCACAGATTTGTGCAACCAGAATCAAACCAACACCACAGCCTTTTTGCCACGTAGTATCTTGTTTTCATTTCTTTCTCCATGTTTTTAATTTTTATATTTGATTGTCTTCAAGGTTGTCAAAACCAGATGGGTAAGTGAATCGATAAAGTTAGTGAATCATCGCTCAAATCGGCTGGATCAATGGACTAAATAAGATTAGATTTTTGAATTATTTAAATTAACAACTATTCGTAAATATTTGTATGCTAAGTATTTAAGTTATTGACTTTTAGACTAACAAATACAAAGTATTAACTTTGAAAATTTAGTAAGCTTTTAAATAAAAATAAGTAATTCGTCTACATATTCTTAAATTTTTTATATTTATGTACAACTTAATAATAGTAAGCTATTTATTTTAGAAAATAAATTGATAAAAAAATTCACCCACAACATAATTCGGGTTGATAATATATTATCAATTCATTATATAAAATGTCACAACGAAAGAATTTTTTTTAAAAAAAGAACAAAAAGTAGTTGAACAAATTCATTTGGTCAAAAACAATGGAAGAACCATTATATAATAAAGAAATGAAGTGAGTTAGTGCCACAAAAGTGTGATTGCTATAGTAGTTGCATTGTGTGAAGAGTGCATTGAATGTACATGAGGAGCATGGTTTGAATCTATTCACTTGCAATGTTATTATTTTTGTGAAACTGTTTTAGTACAAAAAAAACAAGTGAACTAGTTTGGGCACCCAATTTAATCGGCAGAACTAGAGGTGGGCAACAGACTGAGTTGGACCGGGATGGGCTAACCCATTAACTAAATGGGTTGGGCTGGACTCGGTCTAGTACATTTGTTAATGGGCTGAGCTTGGTTATGGGCCAAATGAACCCAACCCGCCCATTACCACCTAATGAGTGTTTTTGATTAATTAAATTTTCAACTAATGTATTTGTAATTTTCTAACCAAATTAAACTAGTCCAAATTTAAAGTTAAAAAATACACAATCAAGCTAATAAACAGATGGGTCAAGTCAGCTCATGGGCGGCCTGCTTTGGACAGGTTTAAAAACGGAACAAACTTGTACAAAACAACGGTGTATAATAATTATTGTTATCTAGAAAGCGTTGGTAATGAGGTTAACTAGTTAAAACATGTAAACTAGTGTATCAATTAGGTTCAAAAAATAATAAGTAACTAAACGGGCCATTAATGAGAATGAGCATGCCTAATCCGACCCGTTAATATGCCTTAATGGGCTGACTCATTAATGACCCTGTCCATTATTGACCATTCCTTTATTAGCCCTATTTTAAACGGGCTGACCGTTTAATACCAGCAATCGGACCGAACTATGGTCCGATTCCCGACTGAATCGATTGAACTGATTGGTCCGATCTAATTTTGTTAACCTTGATTGTTGTAACGATTTTTCATTTGTATTGTATAACTTAAGAAATAACATTTATTTACTTAGGTTGCATCTATGAAACACATCGTGTTCTTTTAAGATATATTGAGAATGGTTTATTTGGAATTAAAGAAAGGAAGTAGGGAAGGATTGTTTTGATTCACCGAACCCCATTTAGTAAAAATAAATGAAAACCAAAGGAAAACTTGTGAAATAACAATATGCTCTTTGTCATCTCATTAATTAGCTTGTTCGCTCTCAATTCGAGTGAACAAAATATGTTTATAAGTATTACTTATTTACTTATTTCCTATTGTTCTCTTTACTGGCATATTCAACCTAAATGAGAATTGACTTTATTTTTGTTAAATTGATTTAGTTGATGTCAATTTTACTGAAAATGAATTGAATTAAATTTATTTTTACTAGTTAAATTAAATTACTCATTTTGTTTACTGAATTGAACTAAACTTATTTAAAAAAATTAAATTGAAAAAGAGAAGTGAGTTAAGAGGGGTTATGAAGCCAGAACTCAAAGGAGGAGGGAAAGGCAATTTGATGAAGAAAGAGGGAGAGGTGGCATCTGGGGAGGAGACGGTAAGCTTGTTCAACCAATGCATCCTAAGTTCTTAAATTAGGTTTAAATTCATGGATTCTAAACTTATTTAAGTTTGATACGAATACAAGTCTGGTCTGACCTGATCTATTTTCCAACTCTACCATTGCACGAGTCTTTTGTATTCAAAGTGTAGAAGCTACAGAAGTCACTCCCTATCGTATACAATAATTAATATATAGTATGCTGAGATTCGAACATGATATTTCATGTTTAGAAAAGCTTTGATACTATATTCAAAAGTTAGATCAACTAAAAATTTAGACTAATTATTAAATTTGGGAGTAGATTTTTTCCCCCCAACACGAAAAACTCTTCATAGGCATCAAATAATTAATAAAAGTTATGTAGAAAACAACATTGCTAAAGTTACTTATTTTTAGAATGAGTAGTTATCTTAGCATATGATATGATACGCTTTCTCTTTTTCAACCTTGAGGTGAGTAAATACTCTAACTAGTTTTTTGGTAGATAATTATTTTACTAATTTTTTTGGTCTTTGATATTTTATTTTACTTGAGTCGACCTACTGTTTAATAAGGATAGAGCTCTCCCATAAAAAAATTTTCCGTTCATAAGACTCAAACTCGACTCGGGATCTTACTTAAGAAGAACAAATACCAAAACACTTGAACTAATTAATGTTGATATAATTATTTTACTAATTTGAACTAGTCATTGTATCATTTCTTTAGTATTTGTTCCAATTCCACCTACCTTAGTCCTGCACCCTTTACAATAAAAATAAAAATAAAAACAAAGAAAAGAAAATCCTCCATGACCGTTATGTCTGTGTTCGGTCACATATTCACATAGCAGCATTTTAGCAAGCACCAAAGGGTGTTGGGCGGACAATCATCAAAGCAACTTTTAATAAAGATCCACAAAAGTGGTACAACTTATGCCATTAATCTATTGATGTTCCATCACTAAAATAATAATAATAATAATAATAATAATAATAATAATAATAATAAGTTTCAACAAATTTTACCAAGAATCACCAAAAAAGTATACTACCAATTTATTAAAACATAGCTACAATATCGATTGTGATTATGATTATAATACTTCTATACGCATCCATATTCTGATGGGTTTAGTACATTTAGAGAGGTATTGAGGTCCTATATATATAAAAATCTCATCAGGTATTGAGGTCCTATATATATAAAAATCTAGTCGTTAAATTGTATAACGGCAGAGACACTATTTACATTAGATAATGATACTTTCATCGGTAAAGACACTAGTAATACTAGTAACTCCAAAGGAAATTTTCCAAAGAAGCTCCCAAATGAAGTTGTTAAACTTAATCTGAAAGTTTCTGAAAATCAACAATATAAAAGTGCAAGGAAGATTACTGTTTGACATTCAATAATGTAGGAATGCTTCTTTTTCCTTGTCTTTATCTTTCTCTGTAGTAGTGGGGTTATTTCCATGTGAATTCCTGACATTTTGTGTGGAATTTTTGAACTCAACCAGTGATTGGGGAGATATAATTGGTGAATGTGAATCTTCATTTCTATAATTGCCTTTAGATCACTTTCCCTTGCATCAGAAACATTTACTTGAAAACCCCCTCATCTTCAAGACACTGAAAACTCCAACACCCAGATGGGAAGGAGATCAGTTGTGGAAAGCACAGATTCAGATAAGTCAGATTATGATCAATACTATATGCCCATGTATGATTCAGAATCAGTTGAGCAATCTGAAGACTCCGATGATGATTCAGATGATGATTCAGATGATTCAGATGATTCAGAAAGCTGCTATGATTCAGATGAAGAAGAAGAAGAAGAAGATGATGATGATGATGATGATGATGATGATTCAGAAAGCTGCTGTGACTCAGATGAAGATGATCATTCAGATGAAGAAAGCAGCTATGATTCATGTGAGATAGAAGAGGTGATAGTATTGCCAAGGATGAAAAGAACCAAAAAGCAAAGCGGAAGGACTTCAAAGTTGAGTAAGAAGAGCAAAAATTGTGCCACAAGATCAAAACCAGGAGCAAAAAAGGATGTAATTAGGCAGGCTCTTAAGAAGAAGATTAGCAAAAAGAGTACTAGAAGTCTGACGTCACAGGGCAACACCAGTAGTTGCAGGAAGAAACCTGCAACTACGCGTAGTAAAAAGGCTAAGGAGAAGGCAAAGGCCGGAATGAGAGTGGTAAGCAGTAATAAGAAGAAGGATTTGGGCAATCGCCCTGTGACTTTTCTCGTCTTTGATCTTGAGACTACCGGGCTTCATAGAATTTATCATAGGATTATTGAGATCGCGCTTGTGGACATTAATGGTGGTGAACGGAGTACCTTTTACTCGCTGGTTAATCCTGGATGTCCTATAACAAATTCTCATATCCATGGCATTACTTCCAACATGGTCACTAGACGAGGTGTTCCCAGGTACTTTTTTCCCCTTGGGTCATACCCTACAAGTGTTGAGTGCTTAAACATCCTAACATGAGCTCGATTTAGAACACCTAAACACTACTTTATGAGTCCCAGGGCCGATGTTTATTTGGTTAGAGTATAAAATCTACTCTTTGAGATAACCCGCTTAATCATACAAGCATGATGCTTTTGTGTTTGGATATATATTGATGTAGGATGCAGGGGATGATCCCCAAGTTGCTTCAGTTTGTGAAAAGCCGGGAGAAGGCCGGAGGATATGTGGTATTGGTAGCTCATAATGCTCGACGTTTTGATGTGCCTTTCTTACAAAATGAGTTCAAGCGATGCTCCACTCCAATCCCTTCAAATTGGCTGTTTCTTGATACTCTTCCTCTTGCACGTCAAGCAATGAAATCTACAGGTAAATAAGAGTAGTTACTCCCCTTATTTATGTTGCAGTTTGATTTTAGAAAGCAGTATTTAAATTGACAGCACAAATTTTCAGTTTGATTATACTAGATTACAAGTTACAACAAAACATCATTTACTGAAATCTGTATAGTTGAAAAAGACAAGTTTTTGGACTATTTTTTTCAACTTGAATTTTATAGATTAAAACAAAATATCTCTCTAAACTTCATCTGATCCGTTTTTGTGTAATAGTAGGTAGTCTACAGTTTTAAAATCTAAGGTCAATTGGAATCCGCCTCTCTGGAATTTTGTAATTTAAGGGTAAGACTGATACATTAAACCCCTCACAACCCGCCTAGTGTCGGGGATTTTTGTGGTATTGGAATTGAATTGAAATGGTATAACAAAATCAACATCCCTACAATATAGGGATAACCGTACATAGCATCTAACCTCTACAACCCGTCTAAATAGAACTCTTAAAAAAAAAAAATGTTGGTGTTTTTCCTCTCCAAAACTAGGAAACCCTAGACTAGGAAACCCTAGCTTTGTGTGAGCCGCTCACCTTTCGCGGGTAAGGCTGGTGTCGCCCTGTTTGTTCCCATCGGTGTACGGGTGTTGGCGGTTCCTACTCGACGCTCTCTTCCTGCCCGCATTATCGGTGCGTATCTCGTCCAACGACATTCAAAGCTAGTTTCTTGGGCTATACGCTTCTATGACTGACGATGTCTACTGGCCTAGAGGAAGAGTGGCAGAAAATCCAGTTGACTGAGGATGAAGAGAAGGTTGTATTGGTGGATGATAAAGAAGACTCAGAGAAGAATGACCAGATCGAACTGTGCCTTCTAGGGAAACTTTACACAGGCAACTCATTCAACTCCATGGCAATGAAGTTGGTTTTCCGTAACATCTAGAAGCCTACAAAGGGAGCAGTTATTCGAGATTTAGAATAAAATATGTACGCTTTTCAGTTCTTTTGCCAAGCGGATAGGGACTACGTTCCCAACGAGGGTCCTTGGGCTTTTGATGGCCATATCCTCCTCCTCAAACAAATGACAGGCATGGAAATCCTTTCTGACGTTCAATTCTCCACTGCCTGCTTTTGGGTTAAAGCTTATGATGTTCCTGGTAAGAAGCAGACGTACTCTTTTGCTCGTTT
Organism: Lophocereus schottii; assembly: GCA_002740545.1. Classification (NCBI taxonomy): domain Eukaryota; kingdom Viridiplantae; phylum Streptophyta; class Magnoliopsida; order Caryophyllales; family Cactaceae; genus Lophocereus; species Lophocereus schottii. Next base: position 13,179 of record NCQV01124576.1, read on the forward strand.
GTTAGCATCCAATATCGGGACCCTGGTCAGTGGTGATGAATCCACGATGTTTGAGATCGACAAGGCTCTGTGTTTCCGAGTTGATATTGACATCACCAAACCACTAAGGCATGGTATGGATGTGAACGTTGGAAGTAAGA
>NCQV01124602.1:0-16089 GCA_002740545.1 Lophocereus schottii
ATACCTAGCAACATGATCAGGATGCGTTGAACCAAGGGGGTGAGGAATGTTACCTTTGGCATGCGCATTAGTTGATATTTGGGATGTTCTTTGAGGTCCAGGTGGTGCTTGACTTGAAGAACCAACCTCCTTAGTGCTCCTTGGCCTCTTGTTTGGTGCCATAGTTACAAACTTGAAACAAAAACAAAAGTAAAGCTAAAAGTAAGAACTAAAACCTAGAAAATTGAAGAAATTAAACAAAAATACGAAAAATAAGAGAGAGAAAAGAATAGGTATGCTGGATGAGTCAAGGTGTGATGAATTTAAAGTTAAAGAAAAAGAAAGAGACGGATTTTCAGAAGAAAAAAAGGAAGATTGAGTGAAAGGAAAGAATTTGGTGTAAAAATGATTGAAAATGGTAAAGAAATGATGGGAGATTAGTGAGATTTGGTTATGGAGTTTAGAGAAAGAAAATGGGGGTAGAGAGAGAGTATGCCGAGAAGTTGAAGAAGATAGGGGGAAAGGGAAGACCCACCGCGATCAAAAGCCTAAATCACGGCCCGTAGCAGCTCACCACGGGCCGTGGGGCTCAACACGGTCCATTCGTGGTGTCTGCTGACATCCAAATTTTTTGAGTTTTCTGGGGTGGCACCCCATGGCCGTATTTCTAGGGTACTGACCGTGGTGCCAACATTTTATTCATATATATTTTTTTCTCTTTTTTATTTTTATTTATTATTATTATTTTTTGCATATATAAGAATTAATAAAAATCTAAACTAGAAAGAAGGGGAAAAGGAAAGAAAGCTTGGGTTGCCTCCCAAGAAGCTCTCTTTTTAAGGTCAAGAGCTTGACCCTTGCTCTAGACTTGGTTCGGATCAGATGGTGTATAGACATTGGCTTTGTCCTGGACCATGAAATCAAACTTATTCACTTGAAGTTACCATTTTAAAAGTTCTGGCTGCAGGTCGTTCATCTTCATAACGTGGTGCCATAATACACTGTCTGCATACAAAACAAATCGCCCTTGTGGCCCATTAGATGTGCCATCATCAACTCGTTCAACCCCTCTAACTCGCTTGGGTTGGGTTCGTTTTGTGGACCATTGGAAGTTGTTAGCACTCTCCTCGATCAGATTATAGGCTTCATCCTTAGTCTTGCTCGTCAGAGTTCCTCCTGCCGCTGTATCAATAGTGGACCTCACAGATTAGGTTACACCATTGTAGAAGGCTTAGATTGTCATCCAACGCTGAAGACCATGATGGGGGCACAAATGCAGTAGATCTTTAAAATGCTCCCAGGCTTCATAGAGCGTCTCGTCATCTCTTTACAGAAAGTTGGTGATCTAATTCCTTAGGCTCGTTGTTTTGCTTAGAGGGAAGAACTTGGCGAGGAATACTCTTGTCAACTCATCCAAGGTGCTTGTGCATCCAGGCGACAAAGAGTGCAACCAAGCCCTCACTTTATCCCTTAAAGAGAAAGGCAATAAGTGTAGCCGAATCGCATAACTAGAGACTCCATTCAATTTTAGCATATCGTACACCTCTAAAATGACTGAGAGGTGCAAATTTGGGTCTTCCAAGGGAGTTCCGCCGAGCTGAGATTGTTGCACCATGAAAATGAGTGTCAGTTTGAGTTCGAAGTTGTTGCCATTGACAACAGAGCGAGCGAGGCTTGAGGCGCTCCCCTGGACTCCTGGGGTAACAAAATCACGAAGAGTCCTTTGTTGGTCACCTTTGGCCATGTTTGAATTCCTTCTTGCCTCGCGTCTTTACTCTTCAATCCTTTTCTTTTTCTCGTTAGGCGAAAAGTCGTTTCAATCTCTAGATCAGGTTCGTACAAGATCAGACTTCACATGAACTAGAAAAAAATTCCTGCAAGCACTTTCACCGGCACTACCAGTGTAATTTAAACTAGCAAAGAAAGAAAAGCAATAAAAAATAATAAAAAACAAATAAAATACTTAGTCACTTTCGCAAGACTAACTCAATAGTTGACAGTTTTAGTCTCCGACAATGGCACCAAAAACTTGATCACTGCTACCACAAGCGCACAGATAATCGTAGTATGGATAAAAGATATAATTCCTTAGGGACTAATCGTAACTTACTGAGTCTTGCCTTTTAGAATGTGCTAAGTAAAATTCTAGTTCAAGTGGATTCAATTTAATAATGGCAAATATACTTTTTTAAATCAATAAGGGAAAAACGTCTAGGAATTCTCATAGTTGTGAAAGGAAATTGTATCAAAATAATGAACATGTGCTTTCTTCTAATTCACTAAATTCGAGGAATTGTAATCACTTTAAAAACTCAGTGTATTCTTTCGAAATCAACTAAATTTACCTAAACTAACCAAAAGTTATACTTTCAAACAAATTTGCCTCAATTCAAGTTCAATGTCTTCGATTACTTACTAGCCCTCCTAATATACAAATCTCTCTTTTGAGATGAAGTTACGTTAGGTCCAATCAAGCAGTCTAACAACCAAATGCCACCTTTTAGTTTTTCATTTGTTTCTTTAAAGAGTGCAAGCAAATTTCTATCAAAAATCAACTGATAACAATCCAAACACTTAATAGAACGAAATCAAACCAATTATGAAAATAAGCACAATTGAATAGATTAAAATATGATCTAATAATACTTCCACAAACTACTAAATCCCTAGACTAAAGAAAACTACTCAAACATGATAAAAGATTAACAAACTAACCAATGATTAGCGAAATCTAAGCGAGAAGGGGATTGACTGAGATGGCCTTCAACGAAGGCCTTCGGAACCACCTCAAGAGCAAACTCTCACACTCAAGACTCACACCAATACAAAAAGCAAACTAAAAACTACAAAATTTAAGAAACTAAAGCACTACACTACACTACACTTTTGCTTTTGCTTGATCTTGCATGCTCTCTACATGCTGCAGAACATCGCTTTTTATAGAGAAGCTTGGTCAATCTCAGCCACACAGCCGAGGGAAAATGAAGAGGCAGCAGTTACAGGCTCACCACGGTCCATGGGTAGCACCACGGTCCAACCGTGGTTGATACTGGGACTGGATTTTTGCTCATTCTTTGCTCTGCAGTCGTGGCACAACATGGATGACCGTGGGGGAGGTCAAAATACAGCTATTGAAGGGTAAATTCTGGTTAAAAAGACTCAAAATCTTGCAAAACACATCAAACAACTATACCCAAGCGCAAATCGAAAATAGGAGAGTAAATAATAATAATAAGCACAATATTCTCCTAAAAAACAACACAAAATTGCCCTAAAATGATATACATATTTAGCACTTATCAGCTGACTAATCACGCACATCGTCAAGATCATAGATTATAATAAAGAAGTGTCTCCTCAATAGGACATAAAGAATTTTTTTGTCTACATAATCATTGGGCATATCATCGTAAGGAGCATTCTATTTCTTTTGTTCGCAAAGCCATTTTTTGTGGACTCTTAAGGATAGTTCGCTAGTAAACTATTCCCTTTTCATAACAAAATTCATTAAATGCCAACACAAGTTTTGTCATTAAGTGGTTTATAAGGCCTAAGCCTCTTGTGTTTACTTGATTTTCAACCAAGCTCACATGCTTCCTAAAGCAAATTATTGCCTTAAACTCACTCAAATGAGGTGCAAGGACCATGACCCTAAACCCTAGGTGCAATCCCCCACGAATGGTTAGCAGTGCTTGCTAGGTGCATAGTTTGAATTATTTTGCAGTGAAAATAATTCAAACTACAACAATATTGTTTGGCCTTGTTAGAGTGCTGGACCACAACTTTGATCCAAGATACCTGGCTTGGCTCTTAGGCGAGAAACGAGCCTAAATTTCTGGCACAGTTCTAGGAAATACTATCTATTTGGCCTAAAGAAGCTGCATGTCTTGCTAATCTAAGAAACAATTTTTTGGCGTAAATAGTATTATTATCGAGATCTCGAGGCTAAACTATGCTATACAGCTCGTAAAAAAGTTTAACCAAAAGAACTAGTTTAATAGAATTGCCAATGAGTCCTTAGAAGAAATTACAAACCAAAATGAACCATAACCAAAAGGACACCAAAAGGGACAGTAAAGTTCATTTTAAAAAGGTTTTCAAACGGACCCCGAATAATCCTTGAATTGGGGCCACATGACTCTATGTGTTTGAACCAAGGATCCGAATTTAGGGGTAAAGGTACGATGTTGTAATGGAATGCATCATGACCTTGCCCAATATCACCAACAACCTCTACTAATCAGAGATGAGAAATTAAAGCTAAATTACACTTCGAATGTTAAGCATGAAACATGTTATGATCTATTAATTCAGATAATAAAAATCAATAAAAACCTCTTAAGGGGGAGACCCTGGTCTCTTCTACCCTGCTTAGTGAGAGAGGAAGGGGGGAAGAATTAAAGCAAAATCCAGAAGATGCTTAGAAAATATGATCATCCAGGCCATCATCTCCAAAGCCCCTAAGGGAAATCAGAGGACAACGAAACACATAAGGACATGTGAGCCCTTTGGTTTGATCGAGATCTTGAATAGTGATCAAAGGAGACTGAATGGGGTAGTTGTATACCCTTTCAGAAAGTTCCCCTCTGAATGGAGGAAGGATAGGGAGGAACATGCTTCATAAGATACAAGCTCATCTTAAAGTAGGACCACTCACCCTCTATGATACTTTGTTTAAGATGCTCATATAGGACTTCATATTTAATCAACCTATGAAACTTGCAATGATCAAAACCTAGAATTAGTATCCAAGGAGTGTGTCTTTCCATTTATCTTCACACAGCTATTCAGGGACCGTATCCCATGTGGTGGTCCCAAACAATAACCTTTTCAAGAGGTATGATGGAAAAGGAAGAGGATCACCTGAGGACCAGGTGGATCGCTAATAAGAGATGTTCAGTTGCTTAGAGAACAAACTTCTAAAAGTATATAAAGGGAGGGAAAAGAGGTTGAGAGAAAGCTTCTTAAAACCTGAAAGAGCTAGAAGAAGCTTGGAAAAGGCTAAGAAATTTCCCAAAAAAATTAAAACCGAAAATGCTAAATTTGTGGCTAAGATTTGGGTAAGAATACGTCATTGCGTAAAAAACCTAAAGGGATTTAATACCTAGTCAAGAAAACTCTAGAAATATAATTAGCCATCATTGGCATGGACAATTAGATGGAAGATGAAGAGATGCTCAATCAAGGTAGGCGGATGCTAAAGTAATTTCTCAAGGAATGGGAAATAAATTACCTAAAGATATAATATTCCAAAGTAAGAGGGATCCCCATGTCATTTCTTAGGGAATGGAAAATAAATTACATAAATATTTAGAATTTCAAAGTAAGAGATTTGAAATCTAATTAGAGAAAATTTTTCCAAAAAACTAGAAAAAAATTCATTGGAACAATCTTAGCTAAGTGCCATTAGAAAATAGGACTAGACAAAAGAAGAACACACAAAATTAACCTTAAGAATTCTCTTAAGGTCTGGATAACTCAAAGTTCAAGGTGAAGAATTCCTAAAGAGACAAAGAGGTTATGTCTAGTTGCACTTTGAGACATGATTGGATTAAAACCCAATATCCCTTAGGGGAAATGACTCGAGCAAATAAAATCTCTAAAGAGGCATTAGGCTATACCTATTAGAAGCCTAAGAAATATATTGATTGGCTCAAATAAGCCACTAGGATTGAGCAGTTTCGGCGCGGCCATACAATAAAGAAAACCGAAGTCCACCAAAGCCTCGAAGATAATTCCTATGCACATGGCATGGAAAGCAAGGAAAGATCTATCCAAGATCTCCTAAATCTAGATTACAGTCTTAATCCTAGGCGCACTGCATAGCTGTAGCTAACAACTGTGAGTACATGTCGAATCTAGAAGGAACTTATTTTTAACTACTAAAACTAATCAAATTACTCAATCTTGGCCATACAAATCTTAAGGTCGAACTAATTACCAAGGAAGCAGTAAACAATAAATGATATGATACAAAAATCAAATGGTCAAAGTACATAGGTTGGAATTAAAGGTGTGATTATGCTAGAAAATTAATTGCTAACCCTTATCAAGCCAATTCAAGCTAGCATTGTAAATGGAATGGTTGACAATTAAGCTCACCTTCTCCCTCTTTCAATAATTGAAGACTAATCTTAGGACTAATGTTTCCTATTTTTATGGGACTACAAGTTAGAAGATTAAAGGATAAACGACTTCAATTCCCAATAAGGATCCTAGTCATTGTCATATTAACACCCCAATTGTCTGCTAAGTCACACTAGATAATAGTTTTGTATTTCACCGTTCCACTAAATCCTAATGAACGAATATGAATACTCTTAAGCAATTCATCAAGCAAGTGGTGATCATATTAGAATCCAATAGATGCTAGCATGAAGTAAACAAGATTGGGGGCTAATAACGATTAACCAAGCAAAATCGGCATCAATCCCAACCTATGTTAGGGAATTTAGCCACTAATTATGATAATACTCACAAGTATGAATTTAAAGAGCCTAAACATGATATTAAATAGCAAGAATGAACAAGAAATTACAAAACAAAGAGATTCAACAATAAACTTGGAAATTTATTTTTTGCAAGAACATAGATCTTCACATTAGGATTATAATCTTCAATGTCTAATCACTAACCCTAAGGAAAATATTATGAGAAACCTTTCCTATGAAAAACTAAAAAGCTCATGTCCTCCTTCTAAACAAATATTCTATATCAAATAAAACTGAGGTTGGCCAAGATATAAGGATGCACAGGCATGCAACCTTGCATGGCTAGCTGTGTAGAGTGCTAGGCGAAGGGATGCATGGTCATGCAGAATTGTACAGCTTGCCATGCATTATTTGAGCTTCGCTACTAACTAACATGCATGGTCATGCATATATGGATACCTATTCTTGTAAAGCTTTCACTTTTTAGTCACAGTATAGTAATTTCTTGTCATACATCATGACTACCTGCACCATTGTTCTCAACTTCATTCTTTTCTCTTGGACTTATTTGCCCAGTGCTCCAACCTCTTCCTTAGCCAAAACATTGCTCCTTGATCATATGTTAGTCATTGACGGTAAATTCCCTAAAATTGGTATGAAATGCCTACAGAAAGGAAATTTAATCCAAATAAGATATTGATAAACATGGAGGAGCAAGTATGATCAAATTCCTTACTAAATCTAATAAATGTGTGAATAAGGGTAGAGAAGTTGAGTTAATAAAATAGCAAGACTAAAAACATGGTGCAAATAGAGGTATATCAACTCCGCCATGCTTATCTCTTATTTGTCCTAAGCAAGGTTGAAAACATAATCCAACCATAAAAGGAGTAAAACATTTACTACCTGTTTAGGCAAAGCAATGATAGACAATCAATGAAGCACAATCACACATAACAATAGGGCTACTTAAGGTGTCAAAAGGCAGTCACAAACTCATTTAAAGATATTTTAAGATCACAATGCCTAGTCGTAACACCTAGCTAGCACATACCAAATCTTGTACATATCAAGGTGCTCCCGAACAAGTTGTGAACTAGCCAACTTGGTAGAACCTCACACATAAAAAACATGATGACACACTCTCTCTTGTGTTATAAATGATAAAGGTCTCCTTTGTCATCCTTCCAATGAAGCAACCTTGCTATAGGCTTGGTTACATTATCAATCCTCTACTACTAAAATGTAACTTACAAATGACAATCTACATAACTTGTTATAGGTTATCATGGGATTTAAGGTTAAAGGGTGAAAAAAGGCAGATAGATTTGGTAAATATCGAGCTAAAGCTAAGAGACTGCGGCGCATGAAAACACTCACCACAAAAGCAAACATTGCCATCACATCACACCATAATTAACAAATTAAGAATAAACCCCGAGAGAGGCCTAGGGAATATGTTGAGAAGATTAAGCACACATGTTGTTTACCCGTAAATCCAACACTTTATTCATTTCATTCTTTTCCATTCCCCGTTTCGTTTCTTTTCTCGTTTTCTGGTTTTCTCTTTTCTTTTTCAATTGATGAAAGGCAAGGGAGAACATCTCATTGGTGCAATTGAAAACTCAATTCCCAGTAAACTTTCAACCAATTAAACCTAAAAGAGGAGAAGAATAATGTTTGAGCTAATTGCATTGTCCTCGTCACAGCAAACCCCCCAAAATAAGCACCAAGATATACCATTTCATACCCTCAAAGTACTCATTAATAAACATCGAAGTAAAACTCTATTTAGTCTTGGCATACAAATAGGAGACTGTATTAGGCCAGAGGCTAAGTGAGAAGGTTTACAATGATTGAAATTAGTTAAAGGCAAAAAGGTTAGCAAGGATAGAACATTCATCACAGGGTGGCTTTTGGCTATGTGGCTGTCAGTCCAATAAGAAATGCCTTTATCATGTTGTTACATACATATGCTATGCGTAGTCTTAGAGAGAAACTAGGGAAGTTCTAAAAGATATGCACATGGAAAAGTCAAACAAGAAATAAGAAGAATGAGACTACATGAGTATGAATAGTCTAAATGGCTAAAAAACAAAACAAGGCTAATACTGAGAGCAATGCAACTAGTTCTGGGAATGTCCCTCTTGAAAGGGTCAACCAATCAAAGTAGGAGACTCTTAAAAATGGCTGATGTGCAAAACTAGGGCAATGATATCTAGTTTTTAAAAAGCATCCCCGACACAACCATCACAATCATGCACAATCATATAAAATCAAATGATCATCATTCCTTGAATCATCATCACAGAATGTGGTTTTCAAAAAACTCTCTATTTTTTTAAGCAATAAATCTACCTAAGGTATTTAGTAAAAAGATTAGGGAAAAGAGAGGGTTAGAATGATTGATTACCTATAGATCTTATGGATGCCCCACTTAACACGTCTCTACTTGAGATAAATGATTAGAGAAAACATATATACAATGCAACATTTACCTATATGCTCTATCCTAGAGCTTACTCAACAAAAGATAGAAAAGAGCTAATGTAGCTTAAATATGCACCTAAAATGAGAATGAATACTAAGATCTAGATGCAAGTACACTAAACACAAGGATTAGTAGATCTACCTAAACCAATCAAACCAACTATCCACCATGTCATAATCAATAATCAACAATCACAACATCCCAAGAGGCACCTCAAATCATCATCACCACCATATTGTATATGACCCTAGAAAAGTTTGTGAGCTCATGCCACATGCCTAAAACTTTCATTATCCTAAGTGAAACAAATATGCAAGAAAAATGAGGGGAGAGGGAAATACTCATAGAGGGATCAAAATGGTCCAAGGGGGCCACTGGGCATCTAATCAAGTGGGGTATGATAATTGGAATTAGTCCTAGGCAAAGTAGACAAGATGCTCCGTGTTCTACCTAGCGGTGGTTAACTTGTATCTCTTACTCACAGGTGCCTCACCCCCTTAGGTGGCCTCCATGACGTTCGTAGGTTGAGGCATGGCCTCATCATCATCATCATTAGCCTCAATGTCAATGTCTTTATTATAACTTCAGTTTGATGGATTAGTGACAGTAGTCTTAGCGATACTAAGCAAAAGGACTATAACATGGCCACAGTGGTTCATCCGTACTTAATCACCCATAAGTAACAAAGCCTCCATATTCAAATAAGAAGCCAAGTTGAGACGTCCATCTTCATAGAGAATCGATATGTTAGGAAGATTGTCTCCCAACCTCAACCTCCAGCTAAAGTCGTGATAATGCTGCCGCTGGTAATAATAGTGGTTTTCAGTTTAGCTTTCTCCTTGGGGAGGGATAGAATATAAGCACTAGTGTCTGTGCAAACCCCATTCAAAGCACCCCAAAAGCTAAACAATTCCCCCGTCCTTGGCACTCCCTAGTAATCATATCCAGTAAACACACCATTATCCATGAGGCATGGTACGTATCAAAGGATGGGGTTACAAACATTGATGGCCTTGCTGCAACGAGTGACATAAAGAGGTGCATTATAAGTAATCTTCTTTCACAACTCACTCATATTAGTTCTTATAAAAATAAATGACTACCTCATAATTCGAAAGTTGGAGCAATTTGCTAAAACATACCAAATCCTTCTCATGTGTTATGTTACACAAACTTAAGCGTAAGGAATATGCTCCATTATTATAATTCTCCTTCTCATCAACCACAAGTGAACTAAAGAACTCCCAAACTAACCGTTCATGAATAGGGCATTATGAAGTCACAAAAGCTTGCTAACCTAACATATCAAACATTTTATACAAATCAACCCACAATTGCAAAGATTGCAATAACCCAACATCAGCATACTGAGGTTCAGAGATAAAATGAATGCTAGATTATAACCCCATGATGACATTATCCCTCATTTATAAAATGACTGCTAGATTCATTAAGTGCATGAAGAAGTTTGAATTGAGCACGACTACCTCATAGATAGGTAGTCGGTGGCTAGTGAAGGCAATGATGACCTTGTCAATCTGAGAAGACTTATTGGGAATGGAGGAAAAAGACCTACTGTTATTCCTTGGAGACATGGCAATAGAGATGGAGTTTCAACCCAATGTTAACCCAAAAAAAAAAAAAAAAAACAAGTACCTAAACTTGAACTTGTCCTAAAGTGATGCGCAATTAACCTAAAGAGGGTTGTGGTGTTGAGTAGTGTTAGAAAATGGCTGAAAAATTGAGGTGTAAGGGGGAGGACTATAGGAAATGCGAATGGAGGGGCTTAATGTAGTCGAATACTACCTAAAAATTGGATAAGAAGATGACAAAGAAGTGCACAGGTTCGGGATGCCAAGGTTCGGCGAGTGGCCAGAGATTGGGGGACTATGGTGGCAGTGGAGTCTTGTTGGAGATGAGAGTGATTTGCGGTGCTAGGGTTTGCAAATGGGGCGATTTGGGTTGTGACTGAAGAAGGGTGATGGAGAAAAGGGTAGTTGGTGGCTGAATATGGGCTGAGGCTAGATTCGGGCGAGGATGGCTAGAAAAGGGCACAATAATGGTTGATTTGAGGTTTGATAAAGGAGTATAAGAGGCAAGACCTGAGAGATAACAGAGAGTATAGTGAAGGCAAAGTGAGGCTAGGTTGCGACTTAAACCCAGATGCATGGCCGTACATAATTACTTCGGTTGTACGATTAGGCATAAATGCACAACGAGCTGTGTATTTGTGGAGTGAGCATCTGTCTTGGTGCACGACTCCCCATGCATAATTTGCATGAACACCGTTTGAAATTTGCTAACTCCAACATTTTTCCTAAGTGGTAAAGCTTGGTTTGCTGCCCAAGAAGCCCTTGTTTGAGGTCCCAAGCTTGACCCTTACCTTTGACCTTGCAGTTAGCGTGTTGGGAAAGGTGCTAATGACCTTTCCTTTAATCAATTCTCCAATGATTTAATACTTCTAGCATTGTCCATTGACTTTGAAAGCGCTAGGGGACTTACTCAACACTTCAACAACTGATAAGTCCCTAAAGTGCACATAATCTTGAGGTCATTGTTTCTATCATTTTTAGGGATAATTATGTGCTTTATATTATAATTTATACTCATTTTCCCATTTTATGCTTATGTATGGTTCTTTTATGCATTTTGCTGGTTTTGGACCTTTTTGTTGTTGCTGTGACCCCGAATGAGTGTACCTTGACCCCCCTAGACACCTTCAAATCACTATGCTTGTGGAAGGAAAGAAGAACAGAAAAATGTCGAGCTAGAGCTGACCATGGACCCTTGTGATGATGGCCATGGTCTATGGTGTCCTCATTTCCCTGAGGCTCTTTGTTTTCTCGCAGTTTTTAACTTCCAGAAAGTTTTAATGTCATTATTTCTCATGACTATTCAACTTTTAGGAGTTTCACTATAAAAAGGGTGCTTTCAACCTCATTTCAACACACACCATCCATTCCATTTCCTCCACATTCCATTCCATCTAGTTAGGATTTAGATTAGGTTAGAGAGAGTTGGATTGAAGTGAAGATTTACAAGGATTCCATCCCAGGTTTACACGATGGTTCAAGCGCGATCTTGGCTGGGCATCTCTTTTCTCATTATTTTTGGATTTTTGTTTTGTAATCTCGATTATGATTTTTTTAAATTCTGGATTTATGCAAATAATAGTTATGTTCTTGATTTGCTGTTTGTCTCTTCGAGCATTTTGGAATTATTGGATTGTTTTATTCGATCCTAGATGTTTACTATATTGTAAGAAAATTGATTACTTTCTTGCACATTTGGGTATTGGATGAAGGCCTGAAAGGTGAAATTCGATACTAGAACCCTAGTATTTGACTTGATTGCATGATATCTTGAGAGAGCACACTAATTGAGAAACTACAAATTTGATAATCACATGCTTAATGAACCTAAATAAATCGAGAGCCCTTGAGAAATGGTAATTGGTAGATTTAGGTATTTTACTTCACCTTGAAAGAAGGTTGTGATACTTTGATTATCGATTTTGAAACAACCAATTGAGAAAGAAGTGCTTGATTGACACATGAATTGAGAGAATGCTAGTTTTGCATAATTCCTTAATTGTTTATCCATTAGATTAGATAGTTAATTAGTTTAATTTCAATATCAAATATTGCTTCGCTTAGCCTATCCTAAGGGGATAAGGCTCAATAGATCAACCTAGTCATTGTGGAAGACGACCTTGGTTTGCTACAACGCTACCATGTGCTTGCGGTTCTTTTAAGTTTTTGACGCTGTTGCTGGGCATTAGTGTCGAATATTGGGTTTTTCTCAATAGGTTTGACTAAGCATTTTGTTTTTCTTCAAAAAGAAACCCAAAAAAAAAAGTGAAAATTAAAAAATTTTTAAAAATTTAAAAGAAAAAAAAAACAATGGTCATTCTCTATTTTCCCAATTTGCACATGAATTATTTTGGGGGTATTTTAGGCATTTGCATGCTTTTCTTGCTCAATGTGATTATTGTGTTAGCAAATGGGAAACATTGGACATTGTTGATGAGGGTGTGAATAGTGAAGCCTGAGCTTTTTTAGAGTATTGGGTTTTTCATGGTAAAAATATTGATGAGGCATTGTATTTTCTTGAGTGGATTGCTTGGGATTCATTTGATTTTGAGAAGGCTAGTCGTACTTCTAGATATTCATGTTTTGATCTTTGTGTGTTCTATGCTAGATGTTACTATACTCCTTTTTGGTGTGAGTTGTGTAATTCTTCTGACTATAAAACTAATTCGTGTCTTTATTATGTATGCTATGCTCAAACTCACTTTGCATCACCTATGGACAATACTGATGTTATTTTGATCTTACATGATTCATCCTTTCCTTTAGCTCAGTGCACGGGGCTTGAGATGGGTGAGCCTTTTGGGGTTGTTGTTAGGTTGAGTGTTGCTGATGCATGTTTTGAGTCAAAAGATACTTTTGATGAAGTGCATGATTTAGTTGAGACTCCTTTGGAGGGGTCACGTGATGTGTTTGTGCATGAGGGGTCTCTTAGCCTTGGTTTTGATGATATTGTTCTCCCTAATGCCTTGATCATTCCTATATTTACACTATTTCTTTATTACCCTCTTCTTCCGCTGAGTACTACATTGATACACCCATTGAAAATCCTATGATTTTTGATGCTAATAATGATTTGGGCTGTGAGAATAACATGTTTAGTATGCTTGGCAGGAATGTTCATGATTTTCTATCCCTAGGTTACTTTAGTGGGTATAATGCATCCCTTGACCCATATTACATGTACCTAGTGGATAAGTCGAGAAAAATTATGTGGAATACTTTCTTTAATTTCTCTTTTGATTTTTCTATGGAATTTGGTTTATTAAAGAGAGCATTAACTTTCTTTATTATGTTCATGTTCATGCTCTCTTATAACTAAGCTTGTAAGCCCCATGCTACAGTGTTTGACAAGCTTTTGCGGGCTTTCACTACGTCTGATTTGATGAGTGAAGTTTTAAAGTTGTGAGGAGGTCTGGTGAGATCGTTATATTTTGTTCCCTTTCCCTCCTCCTCTTTTCTTTCCTTTGAATAATAATACTTTATCTAAGCATAGGGGAAGGGTAGTTTCATGTTTTTCATTTTGGTTATTAGCTTGCATACATGTTAGACCAGATAGTTTTAGGTTTCTTTTTGTTTGCATTATTGTGTTGCATTTAGTGGATTTTTAGATTTGCATATAGGATTGCATGTGGGGATGGTATGGATTGGATTGAGATGCCTCTAATGATGTTCTGTTAGGCAAAATCAATTTCATAAGCTTGAGTAACTTTTGATGTGTAATCCCTTTTGGCGCTAGAAATTTGTGGAAATCTTCTGAATATTTCTTATTTTGACCCTTGTCTTGTTTGAGAACTTTGCTACCCCCTAGAGTTGTTGGCACTAATGTTTGTACACGGGAGTCATTTTATGAGCTAATTAAGACTTTGGTAGATGACCATGAGATTTTGACCCTTATTTAGACTAATTCATTATATTTAGTCTCATATTTCTTTATGTATGTGGCTCTTCCATGTTGCATCTCTAGAACTTGCCTATACTCTTGTTCAAAACTGCATTCGCATGTGCTTAGTTGATGATATGGTAGAGGCATTCTTTTTTTTGACATTTTAGCCACATAGCCAAATAGTCTGCTGTTGTATTACATGCTTTTCCCCTTTGCTAGCCCCTTTGATCTTATATCTGTCTTATTGTGATCACTTCATATTAGCTCTTGGCCAAACACATGTTCCTAACCTTTCTGCTAAGTCTATGGAGCATCACTTCATCTGTCTAGTGGTTGACTTTGGGGGTATTTTAGTTTAAGCTGGCTTTGGTATGTTGGTTTGTTGAAGGATTGATGATATTGAGCATTTGCTTTGGTTCCCTCTTATTTGGGTTGTGTATATATGTATTCAGTTGTGAGTTGATAGTTTGTGATCCTATGCCTTTCACTAATTGAAATTTTCATTTCATTTCCCAAGGAAAAAAAAGGAAACAAAAAGAGAAAAATTATGTTGAAAAAAAAGAAAAAATAAAGAAAAAAAGATAGGTAGAAAAAAATTGAATGCATGATTGGCATTGGATATGTAAATAGCTTGAGTTTCTTTCTTCGTCAACTCATTTCCTATATGATCATTTGGCATATGTTCATTATATTTTGAGGTTTGGAGTGTCGGTGAACTTCATAGTTTCTTAGTGGTTTGTTGGTTTCTCCTTAGTCACTTGACTAAGTTGCTCTACATTGTTGCAAACACATTTGCCCACTCCCTTCCCTTAACCCTTCTAGCCCACATTACAACCCAAATAAAATCCTCTTGATTGTCTTGTACACATTGCATTCCTAGTGGTGGAGAATTTAAAAGTCTCGACAAGCATATAGTAAATTACATCTTTGGAATGAGTCTTGAGTGAGCCTATGCTATATTTCAAACACATAAGCGAGAGTGATCCACATTTTTCAAAAGTGAGGCTCTACCAGTCTATTTAACTCTACAATCTCATGCACTTGCATAATGTGCTTTATGGTTCCTTGGGGGTGATCAAGTTTGATATTGAGTTTGTGGTCTCATACTTTTTCGAAAACCTTCTCTTGCTCTTGGTTTTGAAATGCCTTGCACGCTATTTGGGATTGCCATTGATTGCTATTCTTGCTTGTGATATGCTATGACTTGCCTACTTTAAAAACATTATCATGTATTTGAGTCCTAGCTGCATCTCCTATTATCGGTTTTATATATTGTTTGTTGAGAACAAGCAACGATTTAAGCATGAGGGAATTTGATAAGTCATTAAAGTACACACTATTTTGAGGTAATTTTGCACCATTTTTAGGGACAATTATGTGCTTTATGTTATAATTTATACTCATTTTCCTATTTAATGCTTGGGTATGGTTCTTTTATGTGTTTTGCAGGTTTTGAACCTTTTTGTCCTTGTTTTAACCGCGAATGAGTGTACCTTGACCCTCCACGGACATTCTCAAATAACTATGCCCGTGGAAGGAAAGAAGAACCGAAGAATGTCGAGCTACAGTTGACCGCGGACCCTCTGTGATGATGGCCACAGTCTATGGTGTCCTCATTTCCCGAGGCTTTTTGTTTTCTCGCAACTTTTCGACTTTCAAGAAGTTTTAATGTCATTATTTCTCATAACTATTCAACTTCCAAGAGTTTCACTA
>NCQV01124629.1:0-12365 GCA_002740545.1 Lophocereus schottii
AAAAAGTGGGTGAAACAGGTACGTAAAACGGGTAAATTTACCGTTCAACACTCCTCATTCTGATCTTATACTCATGCTTCTTAATAATTGGGGGTTTAATGGTTATTTTTCCATTCTGATAGATTTTCTTTACAATTTTCTTATTCATATTTGTGGGATTGGCAAAGCTAGATACCCATGAACTATCAATCTTTATCCCCAATGGATTGGATAACCTCCTCTTTTCATATCCATCCAAACATTTTTTTGTCTTAAGGGACAGTTAGTTTTTGACAAATTTATCTTTTGGGCTCAAATAATATCCAAGTTGGTAATTGAATCCTATTGAACTATTGCACAAGCTGGTTTTTTATCGCTGTGATAATTTGATAGTTAAATTTAGTATGTCTAATATCGTAAAGCATAGCATAAAGATGGATATCTTTACCATAAAACCATAATGGTATAATTTGAACTTAGGCACTTCCAATGTCGATTGACCTATTCTTTCTATCTTTGTTATGCTTGAGGATATTTTCCCAGTTAATACGATTAACTTTTCCCATATCATATTTACAGTCTTTTAATCTCTAAATCCCCTTCTATCATTTCACATACATACTTACTCTTTAGTTAAAATATCAATTTTTTGTAGATCATATATTTCTGATTTATGAGAAGGACCCAGTCACCTTTGGCATCTTCATTCTCATTACCTACTGTAAATTCTTTTGCTTGAAGGTCTTCAAGGCTAGTTGAGCTACTTTTTGCTATATGACTGGTTTCTTCATAATTGCTTTCTTCATATTTATCTTCCATTGCTATTTCAATAATTCTGTTGTACTTTTTCTGGGTTAGATCTAGTACTTCTTCTTCGCTAAGCTCAAAATAGTCTAAACTTTCCAATGTTATTGTTCTTATATTTGCATTTGTTTGCACAATGACCTGCTTCTCTGCATGCCCAACACTTACAACTATTTTTCCCTACTAGACAATAAGCTGGTTTTCTAAAAAATCAATGTTTTTTGGGGATTGACTTGTTATAATACTTTGATTTGTATTTTCTCCTTCTTTTTTATTTTTTATGTCTTGCAAAGAAAATGAATTTTTATTTTTAGGTTTTGAAAAATGCATTTATGCTAAACTGAAATACTAATATTCACTACGTCTAACTTTATTGATTAAGGAAAGATGGATTACTGACAATTGCTTCTTTATCTCTTTCACTTTAGCCTTATTGTTGCTAATTCAACTTTTAATTCTAAAACTATATAAGTGATATAGTTTAATTGTGGTGCCATTAAAGTGGATCCCTTTGGAGTGCACAATATGTAAATACTTTGGGGAAAGACAAATAGATAATGATTTAATATAATTAATTAGCATAATTAACTATTAATTAAATTAATTATCTTAATTGTTTTTGGCCAAGTGCTTATGATAATAGATGAAGCTTCAAGTAGTACTTATGAGAAGAGTATCACACGCACAAAATTAAAATTTTCAAATGCAAGGTTTTGAGGATTGGGGATAAGATACTCAAATATAAAAAGCTTAGGGTGATCGATCAAAATAAAAATAGTAAACTGTCCCCTTAAAATAGGTTCCACAAAACATGAGATTTTTTAAATATATTCTAACAATATGGTCCCCTACCTATGATTTCCACATAATGGAGGGCACGTGGAAGTAACTTTTTGTAATCAAACCATAAATTAATTTGTAACTGTCCCCATGAGAGCCTCTTCGTTGAAATCTCTGAATAACATGACTTGTCTTTTGACTTTGTTAGTATATCAACCTGCATTTGGATACTATAATATTTTTGGATTGTTTCCTCTTTGGCAACCATAACAAATAAAATGATAGCAAACATTAATATTCTTTGTCTTGTCATGCAATTTTGGTTCTTTGCCACGGACATAGTTGCCTTGTCATAGTATATCTATGCTTCTCTTGTTGAAGATCTGCTAGTACTCAATAATGACCAGCTACTAAAGGTTTAGGAAGTTGGCAAAGCTACTATAGCTTACTTTTTGAACACATAGTAACTACTCCAAAACCTTGAGTGCCTATTATTAACGACCTTGCCAGTCACTATCTATAAACATACATAATTTGAGTACCCAATACCATTATCAAACACCCTCTTTGTTGCTCCATAATGAACCTGAAGGCCCTCAAGCTAAGGGTATATCACCCTTAAGGGAGGTGAATAGGGTGATTCACAAAAGTTAAAACTAAACGAAACTTAAAAGCACTATGAAAGCAAATATGCCAAAGTCACTATAAAATAGATTAGTAATCCAAGACATTGAACAGAATTATAAATATATAAATTAAAAGGCAGAAAACTGACGATGTTTTACGATGTTTGTCCTTCTAAATAGAGTTGGTCATAACCTAAGGCTCTTTTTTCCTTAGAATTTAAACCGCTCCACTTCTTATTCACTTAAGAAGTAACGATGTTGAGTCCTCAACTCCACAACAGCTTCCTTGAGTATTTCCAAGGCTACCTCTCAATTTAGGAACACCATCCAAAATCTACTACTCAACTAGGTATCTTATGTTGAGTTACACACTAAATATTGTTTCACTCGATGCTTAGCCAACTGAGTAAGTTTCCTGACTTACTTGTTATGAGTTTCCTTACAAAGATTTAGTTTCCATAAGAGAGTACAATTACGAGCACAAGTACATAGCAGATAATTATCACAAAATGATCAAGCCTTGTGTCTTGCTTCTTGCATCACCTCCTCTTTATACAGTTCAATCCTCATATGACTATTGAAATAAACTTGGCAACTCTTCAAACTCAGCAGATTTGGTATTGTCCATATTTGAAAGACGTTGGCTCTAGCTTTGAAACTTCTAAAAATAGGTCTTGTAAAAAATCTCAGTTTTACCATTAGAAATCTTCATTTCGAAATTGATCTTCATTACACTATTGTACTAAATCTTTTATCCATTTAAACCCATTAGACAAGATATAGAATATTATGATTCTAATACAAAATTTTATTTCAAAGATGGATTTGAGACATGCAATTCTCATAAATAAATATGTACGAGATCTTTACTTGCTTGTTATTCTTCTAACGTAGGGAAGTCATCAAATATTTTTTTTTTTTGCACTGAAATGGAAATATGTAAAACAGAACAGAACTGAAGAGTACAACCCTATTGTCTAACCCTGTGGGACATGAATTCCATACATTTGAGGTATTTATGCTTGTGAAAATGAAGTTGAAGGACTCTTTGGGCAATCTGCTCTCGTATATATTTAACTATGTTCTTCGTATCCTGAGTCTTCCCTTGAAAGATGAGGGTGTTCCTTGCTTGCCAGATGTGGTATATTACTGCATTGACAATTGCTGTGTGCATCTGCCTTATCTGTCTAGCTCCAGTCTGCTTTTTAATAGAAGCAATACATTGTTCAAGCCCCTTAGTTTGTAGCTGAATGTCTCAGTCCCTGAGGGTTTCCATCCAGATTTTCCTTGCTTTATGGCATGTGAAGAACAGATGGTCCTGTGTTTCAGTGCTTTGTTGACACCACCTGCACTCCATATTTATCTGTGGTGAGTATCTGCCTATTCTCTGCAGAACAGGCAACTTCTGATGCAAAAGCAGCCATGCAGTAAAAGTATGTCTTGGTAAGCTGAGCCATGTCCATGGAGCTTTGTACCTTAGGGGACAAGTATGAGTATTCAGTAGCCAAATATACCCTTCTTTAATCTTGTAAATGTCTTTTGGATAGTCTCTGAACCTGTCCTTAATTTTGTTCAATTTTTTCCAGTACCAACTTGAGTCTCCCTTAGGGGTGTACCCCCAGCATTCTCTCCCTTTTATATATCTTCCATGGACCCATTGCACCCATAGGCTATCTTTTTCATGGAAATGGCGCACACTAACTTGGCTATACATGCTGCATTCCATTTGTCAAGATTCTTTATACCCAGGCCCTCCTTCTTTTTGGGTAGGCAAACTGAATCCCAGGCCACATAAGGTACTTTTCTGTACTCACTCTCTCCCCCCTAAAGAAAATTCCTGCATAGCTTTGTGACCTTGTCAATCACTACTTGAGGTAACATGAACACTTGAGACCAAAAGTTAAAAATGCCATATAGAATAGAGTTTACTAGCACCAGTCTGCCTGTATAGGAAATGTGTCTTGATGCCCAAGTTGTGATCCTTGTTGTGATCTTCTCCACAAGTGTTTTGCATTCCACCTTGGACAATTTACTGGTAGTAATTGGTAGGCCTAGGTATGTAAATGGGAGTTGTCCCTCAGTGAACCCAGTTAATTCCATGCACTCCTCTCTTACTGAAGTGCTGGTACCACCAAACACTATTTGAGATTTTAACATGTTGGCTTGAAGTCCAGTGCAATCAGTAAAATGCTGAAAAGCTTCCATTAGAAATTTTAATGATGTAGGGGAAGCCTTACAAAAGATGACCAAGTCATTAGCAAACATGAGATATGTAATCCCCAATTTCTTACAATGAGGGTGAAATTCAAAGCCTGGTTGTGTGCTTGCCCATTTGAACAATCTTGAGAGATATTCCATGGTCATGACAAACAACAAGGGGTCCCCTTGTTTCAACCCCCTCTTGCCCTTGAACTTGGTACCTTGCTTCCCATTTATACCAATAGTGAAGTGGACAGAGGTGATGCACTTCATCACCCACCTAATGAACAAGGGAGGAAATTTGAGTGCCTTGAGCCATTCCTCAAGAAAGTCACAGTGCACTGAACCAAAGGCCTTGTGAAGGTCAACCTTCATGATGCAGCTAGGGGGATTGAATTTTCTATTGCACCCTCTTGTCAGGTCTTGGAATAGGAGTACGTTAAAAAGAAGCTCTCTCCCTTGTACAAATGCACCTTGGCCTTCATTGATAATGGTGGCAAAGACCTCTTTAAGTCTACCGCAGAGAAGCTTTGTAATGGTTTTGTAGATGACATTGCAACAAGAGATGGGCCTAAAGTCAGAGGCTCTCTCTGGATTGTTGATCTTTGGTAGCATCACTAGCTTAGTTTCTCCATAAAAACTTAGCATGTCCCCTTTTCTGAAGAATTCCTGGATTGCTTGACAGACCATAATGCTAGTGTACTTCCAGCTAGCTTTGTAGAACCCACTGTTAAACCCATCTGGCCCTGGTGATTTAAAATCTGGAATGGAGAAGAGAGCTTGCTTTATCTCAAGGTCTTTAAAGGGTTGGCAAAGCTTAATTTGCTGCTCAAGGGAAAGTGTGTGCCCATACTGTAATGCTTGAGGGTTAACTTGACATCTTTGTAAGTCATGCTTCCTTAGGAGATCTTTGTAAAAATCTGTTATGATATCTGCCACTTCTTCAAAACCTTGCACCCTTGGCCTTGCTTGTCCTTTAGCTGGTAGATACATGTCATAGCCTTTCTTTGCTTTATCTTAGCCATAAAATACCTCAAGCATTCATCTCCATACCCTAAGCATTCTGCTTTACTCTGTTGTTTGATGAGAGATAAGGCAGATTGGGTAATCCTGACATAGTTCTGTCTTGCCAAGTTTTCCTGCTGCACCAAGTCTACATTGACAGGGTCCCTTTGCAGTGTAACTTGCACCTGGGAAGTCATCAAATAATATCAATGTTAATCTCAGAACATTCATTAATATCAATCAATATAATCCTACATTATATTTTTAGATATTGCACGTATACTTTCCAGAACTATAGCATTGAAACTTTGGACAACTTTAATAATATATATAATCTTTAGAAAAATATGACAAAAATAACTACCAAACAACTCATGAGATCTCGAAAGATATTGACGTAGAATAATCAAAAGATTTTGGTAAAATCCTTTCCTAATAAGGCTCATCATGCTTTGGGAAGGAATTTGAGAATCATGTTAAAATCAATCATTGCAGGCAAGCATTTTAAGCATTATGAAATATAACAAGCAAGAATTCCCGAGTCAGCTTAAATGAATATGTATTTCGAAGTCATCTTAACCGACATTGATAGGGATAGAACTCATATAATATGTTTAACTTTGCAAAACATATACAATAACATAACAAGACATTGACATTCTAATTTTGCTTTTACTAAAAAAACCAAAGAATCAGTCAAAGGACTTTGAACATAGGACTTTGAATGTATGATTCCGAACATAGGACTTTGACAAAATTAGATCAAAGTTCATATAAACTTATAAACATGATATTTTTAAGTCCATATGTGCAATGACATAACAAGACTTACATAGTATGCCTAATCCCATATATCAAATACAATTTGAACATATCAATTCATTCAAGTATATACATAATTACCTTTTTAGCTTTCATCAAAATATAACAAATACAACCAAATTAAGAATCTCCCCGTTTTTGATGAAAGTCAAAACCATAAACATAGAGTTAGCTTAACATAATATTTCTCCATCTTTTTTGATATCATAAAAAAGGTCATTTGGGCAAGAAAAACCATAACTATAGCATAAACATGATGTTGCATATATAGGTCCCCCTTAGTATAACATTTATAAACATAAAAACATGAGAGCACGTAATGAAATCATATAATCGTTCACATGGAAGTATAAAGATGATAGAATCATATTATAGCACTCGATAAATATCACTATTTAAGAGCAAAAGAGGATTCATGTCATCAAAGCATATAGAAATAAAGATAGATTTCAAATAAGCATAAGGAGATTGACAAATAGCTACCACTTTTGGGCTAAATTTGTAATGTATTATTCGGACCCAAGATTTCAAAGCCTTTCAAAGTATGTTAGTTTACGCTTCAAAAAAGTCAATTCCAAATTAGGCTTCGATCTATTAACTTTGAATCATATTTAGGCTTTGGATCTCGTGCATTTACGTATCACACTTGCTAGCATTAAGTGAGAGGCTCCCCTAAATTCAAGCCAAAAATAGTTTATTGTAATGTCATATTGACAAAATAAGCATTCAGAACTCATAACATACAAAAAAAATAGTGAAATTACATATGCTCATCCATACGAATTTGAAGAATGAATTAGAAAGTCACACATATTTAAGATCTCATGTTGCGCATCACATTATCTCCCCTTAAAGAAGGTCATTCAAGCAAGATAAAAGCATCAAGCAAGTACATGTAATGAGTATTTCATGCCCATGTAAATAATCAATTATGAAACAATATTGCCAAATTGCATTATGAGCATAATCTAATCATGATGAAAGTATCACACCAAAATGTGCATGAAAAATGTGACAAGTTCAATGCATGAATACAAGAAGTCTAACTTGTAAGCTATCTAAATAAGCATTGGCTATGGTAGGACATATATATGCACTTCTAGAGATGATTCAAGATTTTACACATTTGGATAAATGTAAACTACGAAATTCTAAAATGGTATTCATGCATTACAAGGGAATTTGGAAAGGACATTTAATATGGATGCATATTCAAGATACAGTGTGCCATCAAAATATATGTAGAAAAGATTATATGATAAAGGTGAATTAATCATGCATATGACCATAAAATTAAGAAAATATAGGGACTTTGGAAGTATAGTGTTGCCCCCCTTTTCAAAGACTATGTAAGTACAAGAATTTAGCAAGCTATTCAATCATTTGGACTTAAGAAAATTAAATATGTAAATCGAATATCTAACTTCCCCTGTTCTCAACCAGAAATGCAAGTACATTTTTTGACATGGTTTCAAAGTTTAAATTTTTGACCTTGAATTCTCAAACTCAGTATCTATCATGGATCGACTTGTAACAACTTATTTTCGTATGATTCAAACATTCTGGTTTAAGACGTCAAAGCTTTGAGCTTTTAAATTTATCCATTTATGCATGTTAATCACAGTGTTTGACTTTGTTTCAAAGTCTTTGAGATAGTGTAACTTTGAAATCTGAATTGTACTCAAGATTATTCAGATATGTTTTAGTCAATTGATTTTCTAAAAGCACTCAAGAGCATGTGAGTACTAAAAGAGGGGTATCCCTCAATTTTGACATGAACATTAAATATCAAATAATGACAAAGATGAGCTACTAACATTCAAACATAGAGCTATATAAATATCCATAGTATGTTATCAAGGCAATATAACATTCATACCCCATCTCAATATATATGACCATTGTTACCTTTTAAGAAAACAAAATAAGCAAATGTATATTTGTCCTTGCTTTAGGCTCCTTTCAAAGTCTTTGAAATCAAGCTTTAAACTTTTTAGACTTTATCGCATCAAGTTTCATAGTGGCCATGAGCTTTGGCTTTGAAATACAATTAACATGCATGTTCATGTGTTGTTTCTCATGTGCACTTCTTGTCAATCATCCAATCTTTTTAATGCTTTTATCTCTTTTGTTGGGAGTCAAATGCACCTATAAAGGCTAACTCAAACAACCTTTTTCAAATCATGGTTGACATCAAATTTGAGTCCTAGATTGTTAATAACAACCATGTTGGCTGGTCTTTTCATTAGGTACTCACACTTGAATAATTCTAGGATGGGAACATCTTTGATATCTATGAGACCCAAAGTTGCTCTGTCTTCTTGATAAGCAGAGTGATGTTGATATCCAAAGTTGTTTAATCTCCTTTGAGGAATAAATTTACTTTGATATCTATATCCAAAGTTGCTTTGTTTGTTTCGAGGGACAAAGCAACGTTGTGATTTCTTATCTATTATCTCTTTATCAAAGAAGTTCTTATAAGAATTTTTCTTGTTGTTTAGGTTAAAACCCAGTCCTTCTTTGTTAAAAGACATTCATTGAGAACCAAGTAATTTACATAGATTTTCTTGTCCCTTAGTAAATTTTGAAATGACACTTATGAGAGTCATCACACTAATTTTGCAGATAAGATTTTTCAAGTCCAGGATCTTTGGCCTTTGTGTTTAGACTTTCACAAGTTTTTTGTAATTTCATTTTCTTCTTTTAAGACTTTGATAGTCTTTCCAAAGGATGTAATCTATAGTCTTTCCAAAGGATTTAATCTTAGAAAAATATTCTTGTTCATAACTAAAACAATTAAATAAACCTTGTACTAGATATTATTTTGTGAAAGTAAGATTGTCAAGTGTTATCTCTTCAGAATATTCATCTTCTTCTTCCTCAAGATTTTCCTTTTATTCATTGTCACTTTGACTTTCACTCTTTTGCTGCCATTCCATATGATAATCATTGCCTTTTTATTCCTCTTCTTGACATTGAACTTCTTCTTTTCATTTCTCTTCTTTGTATTAAGGTAATCTTTAAACATATCCCAGGGAAGTGCATGACCATAACAAGTAATCAAGTTAGTATCAACTTTGGAAGAGTTTTACCTTTGGAAGTTCTGCCATTCCTCTTTGAAGTCAATCTTTTCCAAAGTCCTTGGAATTCTAGATGCTTCTGAAACATCTTCTTGAACCCTCTAGGAATCATTATTATGCTCTCATCCTCCTCATCATTTAATTCTTCACTTTGTGTTTCAAAGTCTTCACTTCTGGACTTTTGAGTAATTCCTTGCTTTGGTACTTACTCATCACTTTCTTCCTACAATTGCATTTCATAGGTTAAAAGTTTTCCAATAAGATCATCTAACTTGAGGATCTTTAGATCTTGAGCTTCTTCAATTGTTGTGACTTTACGTCCCCACTTGCTTCTTGGAAGGCATCACAACACATTTCTCATAATCCCCTCATTGGTGTATGTTTTTCCTAAAGACTATATATTCTTGATGATTTTTCGTGAATCATATGTACATATCTTCGATGGATTCTCCATGACGCATCTTGAAGGGTTCGTACTAGTGGACAGAAAGACTGATCTTTGAAGTATGGACTTGAATTATCTCTTTATAAGTTGTTTATAAAGTGTTCTAAAGTTCTTTAGCTGTATCACATACAAAAACATAGTTAACCTCGTTTGTATCCAAACCAAAAAAGAAAATACTTAAAATTTTATAAATTTTTGCAACTTTTTCCGCCCCGTCGACTCAGTGCATTCTGATCTTAAATTTGGGTCAACTCTATCTCTTCTCTTTAAAGTAGGAATGAAGTCTCCATTAGAGATGATTTCCCAAAGATCATAGTTATGGTCTTTGATGAAAATCTGCATAAGATTTCTCCAAAGAGCAAAGTTAGACCCATGAAATAAAGGAGCTCTAATAAAACAGCGTCCTTTATCAATACCGATAATTCCAAAGAAAGCCATGATCTTTCTCGCAAGACGGTCACGTCAGAGCAAGTGGAACTACTCTGATATGAATTAAAGGTCCCAAAGTTAAGGGTATAAGAGGGGTTTGAATAGGGTGATTCACAAAAATTAAAACTAAATAGAACTTCAAAGTATATTGAAAGAAGATTTGCCAAAGCCACTATAAAGTGGGTTAGTAATCAAAGACTTTGAATGGAATTATAAATGCAGAAATTAAAGTAGAGAAAACAGGTGATATTTTAATGATGTTGACCCTTCTAAATAGGATTAGCTACTGCCTAAGGCTCTTCTTTCCTTAGGATTTAGACCGCTCCTCTTCTTATTCACTTAAGAAGTTATA
The DNA here is from genome assembly GCA_002740545.1 of Lophocereus schottii. Taxonomy (NCBI): domain Eukaryota; kingdom Viridiplantae; phylum Streptophyta; class Magnoliopsida; order Caryophyllales; family Cactaceae; genus Lophocereus; species Lophocereus schottii. The sequence continues at coordinate 10,522 of NCQV01124629.1, forward strand.
ATGTTGTGTCCTTAACTTCAGAACAGCTTTTGTGAGTACTTCTAAGGTTAACCACTTGATTTAGGGACACTCCCCAAGATCTACCACTAAACTAGGTGCCTTAAGTTGAGTTACTCATTAAGTATTGTGTCACTCAACACTTAGCTACCTGAGTAAGTTTCCCAACTTACTTATTACAGGTTCCCTTACAAAGATTTATATCTCAAAAGAGAGTGAAATTAAGAGCACGAGTATATATCAAATGATTATGACAATCTGATCAAGTCTTGTGGCTTGCTTCTTACTTTAGCACTTTTTTATGTAGCCTTCTGATCCACATATTACCTTTGGAATAAACTTGGCAACTATTCAAACTAGGTGGATTTGGTGCTGTATAGATTTCGAAGACATTTGCTTCAGCTCTAAAACTTCCAAATATAGCTCTTAAGAAATTCTCAATTTTACAATTGGAAATCTTCATTTGATAATTGATATCCATTATATTGTTGTGTTAAATCTTATATCCATTTAAACGCATCAAATAAGATCCAACATATTCTATTTATGATAGCAAAGTTTATTTTGAAAACTTTGACCGGATTTGACAACCCCCATAAATAAATATGGATGAGATCTTTGCATGGTTATTGCTCTTCTAGCTCAGGCAAGAATCATCAAATAATATCAATGCCAATCTTAGAATATTCATCAACATCAATAAGAAAAATTAGCTTCTGAGTCCACTGTGGTATGGATAAATATTTGATTGATGCAGTGAAATTGGACAAAGATTTTTTGAAATATTCAGGTTTGGGCAATAATTTTTTGGAATACAACTGTTCGGGTTAATAATATTTTAGAGGACAAATATTTTTATTTGCTATGTCCAAAATACTACTACATATGAATTCATGTTATTGAACTACTTCTCTATTTGTGAATCTAGGGTTTTAGAATTCTTTAAGCATATTTTTCCTTTGAAAAGGAATGTCTCTACTGTTATGCATGGAATTGTATCTGTACATGACAATATGAAAATTCCTGCTTCTAATTTCATTGTTGGAGACTCAACTGATGAACCTAGAAGGAGTAAGAGACATAGAGTTGAGACTCGTTTCAGTGTTGAATTTCTTATTACCTTTTTTATTGAAGACTGTGATGTGAATTTCTCGATCGATTAACTAGTGTGTGCCTTCTTTATGGAAGAAGATCCAAAATCTTTTGCAGAGGCCTTGAGATCAACATATGCTAGTTTCTAGAAAGAGGCCGTTAAAAGTGAATTAGACTCTGTAATGTCAAATCAAACTTAGGAGTTGGTTCAGTTGCCTAAGGCTAGTAGGCGTATTAGTGGTAAATAGATCTTCAAGAAGAAATTAAGACCTGATGGTTCAATTGATAAATAGAAAGCTAGACTAGTGATTAAAGGATTTGACCAGAAGAAGGGAATGACTACTTTGACACTTATTCTTCTATTACCAAAATTATGACCATTAGGACTCTAGTTATCTTAGCTGCTATACATAATCTTGTTATGCTTCAAATGGATATAAAAACAGTGTTCTTTGATGGTGACCTAGAGGAAGAGATTTATATGTCTCAACCTAAGGGATGTGTGGTTTCTCGACAGCAGAATAAAGTTTGTAAGCTTTGAAAAGTTCTTTACAGCATAAAGTAGGCCCATAAATACTGGTGTTAAAAGTTTGACAATACAATGATGCAACATTGCTATGCAATGATACAACATGGTTTTGCTGCAAGCACTTTTGATTCTTGTGTGCATTTAAAATTGATTTGTTCAGATTGTGTGATAATATGTATTTATATCAATACATGTTGATCTTTGGTTCCTTTTTCTAGGATCCATA
>NCQV01124635.1:4676-23238 GCA_002740545.1 Lophocereus schottii
CTAGGGGTTGGGAATCATTCATTGAGCATCTGGCAGCTCATTTCCGCTCTATTTCCCCTTATTCTCAGGTTTTCAATGAGACAGGGAAAAGTTGAATAGCATACATCGAATTGAAGTCTTCCCCTTGCTCAAAAAAGGTATTATGTGTACACATATAGAAGTAGACTTACTCATTAAATGATGTGATATGATGTATCCCTAGAGTTGTAAATGTATGTAAATAAAGTACTGTGGTTCATGTAATGCACATTGTTTAGAAGTCGCTTTGTATGGCCATGTGAGCTAAGCATTTGATTAGTCAGCCACCTTTTATTGGAGTCGTTTGTTTTTAGGATGTAAAACTAGTACTCTGGATGTGTGATCCGTTCAGTTGTATCTTTTATTTTCTTGTTTGTTATTGAACCTTATTATTTAGTATACTCTGAGTGTCTGGCCCGTAGAATTGTAGGCTCCGATGTGTAGCCGTTAAGCTTGTTTTGGTGTTCTATTATGCTTCTATTCATTGTAGGGATCTATTGTAAGACTTTAAGCCTAGCAAATGGCCAGTTTATATGCGAAATTTTGTTCGTTTCGCTCCAAAATTTAAGAAAATACTAACACTTCTAGCCCTAAGGCCAGGGCTGTTACAAATGGTATCAGAGTAAGGTCCTGTGACCTGAGTCTTGCATTTCGTATAGTTATCTAGGAATGCGTTTATGATGATGTGATATATCTCGTGCTTTTGTGTGCAAATGTGGTTTTGGTATGAACGCTGGTGCGTTTAGTTAACTATGTGTGGCTTGAGTGAGCTGATTGATTGAATGAATGAACCATTTAGTAGAGTATAGGCTGAATGACTTGTATTCTCATGAAAGAGCTAAGCGTTAGCTCAATTAATGATTGTTTGGTATATGCACCTTGGTGATTTAGAGCGAAAGTTTAAAGTACGCTTGGTTTGAACTCAAACAATTGAGAAAGTCTTAACTTAAGTTTATAATGTATGCTGAAACTTGCAAGCCTGAATTAACAACAAGCTAGCAACTCAACATGGAAGATATGAATTGGCCTAAAGGAAGTAATTCCACCAATCAGAACTGTAAGATTCACCATTAAGCCCCTTAAAGCAGAATGCACCAGGAGTTTAGATAAAGAATCACTCTCAACACTACCTAAACAGGTTAAAGAAAGAGAGATTTCAGAGGTTTTTTTCCTTAAACCAGCAAAGGAAAGCTTTCATTCATAATAAATCTCCATGTTACAATTAAAGACAAGTCTTAAATACATGGCTACAATCAAAAGATCAACGGCCATAACTGATTTAGGACAAAATAAGAAAACAGAAATGACTTAAACGAGCTTAAAATAGTAGCTAGCTGGATTCTTGACACCTAAACCGTTTGCTTATCTCTATTACTGAGGTGTCAACGCTTAATAGCATCAAGGTACTTGCTAATGATGGCTTTGGTAGGGGATTTACAGCTGATTAGATCGAGCTAAGTTGGTCTGCTAGCAATACCGCACCCTGAAATCCAAGGGATGAAAGGGTATTTCTTACATTCAGGTACTGGATAAAAGCAGATGCTAAGGGATCTGAATCTGCAGCTTTAGGGCCTTGTTGGATGAATATTTAGACATTTGTGCAAGCCCTTAGACTTGCCAAAACGAGCTAGTACGTTAGGGGATAAAATTCCCCCCTTAAACTACTGCTGGTACTGCTAGGATTAATCTCAGGACAAATTCAAGTAACCCTTATCATTTAGAAGCTGATTATGCACTGATAAATGAGTTAGGGTACGGATCAAAAGGGATTGAATTCCTTTGGCATGACTATGCTACTTGAAGCAAATACAAAATAACCTCAAATAGGCCGACTGTAGGTTGTCTTCATTGAACTGAACTGAACTAAGGCTATTGTTTGAGCCTCAAAAGACTTGGCCTGGCTAGTAGTGACGCTAGCGTGTCCAGCAAAGCAAAGATCTCCCTAAAGTCGCCTTCAAACTTAGTTGCATGGCCTCATAGAATAGGCCTTGTTGGTGACTAAAAACCATGGTCTTGTTCTAGCCCTTAGTCTGCATCATCCTCCCCTCCTTTGAGGGGATTTTCCCTCAAATCCCTAAAGTTAATTTCATCCTCTACATAGGGACTCAGATCACCCAAAATAAAGGTGGCTGAAACAGCCATGTCTCCTGGAAGTTCCCGTTCGAAAGCATTAGCTCCCATCTTGGCCAGAACGTTGAAAGGTCCACCCCCTCTAGCCATTAGCTTGCTTTTCCTCCTGGTGGGGAACCTCTCCTTTCTGAGGTGCAGCCAAACAAGGTCCCCAGGCTGAAATTCCATGCCTTTCCTATTCTGATTGGCCTTAGCTTTATAAGCTTCATTAACCTTCTCAATATGTCCTCTAATCTATTCAAGAAGCCTCTTTATTTCCTTGGCCCTCTTTTTAGCCTCAAAACTAACCTTAGAGTCAGTAGGTAGAGGAATAAGATGAATAGGGATTAGGGGGTTAATCCCATATAATGCGTCAAAAGGTGAACAACTAGCAGCTCTAGTTGGTCTTCTATTGTAAGCAAATTCAGCATGAGGCAGCTCGATATCCCATTCCTTCGAATTCTTCTAGACCATGGTTCTAAGGATGGTGGATAGGGTCCTGTTGGTGACCTCAGTTTGGCCATCAGTTTGAGGATGGCAATTAGTGCTATACAAGAGCTTGGTACCCAACATATGCAACAAGCTTCTCCAAAAATGAGATAAAAACTTGGCATCCCTATCACTGATAATGATCTTGGGGACTCCATGTAATCTGATGATTTCTCTAAGGTATAAATCAGCAATATGAGATGTATCATCAGCCTTGTGGCATGCCACAAAATAAGCCATTTTGTTGAACCTGTCTACCACTACCATAACTAAGTCTTTACCCCTCTGTGTCCTAGGTAAAGCAACAACAAAATCCACACTTACATCTTTCCAAGGCCTTAATGGGACATGAAGGGGTGTGTAAAGATCTTGATGGAACTGGCCCTTGGCTTTATGGCAAATGGAGCACCTGGACACCACTCTATGCACATCTTCCCTATTTTTGGTCAATAAAAATGCTCCTTCAGAATATCCAAGGTCTTGTTCATTCTAAAATGTCCAGCAAGTGACCCGCATGGGCCTCTTTCACCAGCAACTCCCTCAATGGACATGCTGGAACACACAACTTATTCCCCTTGAATAAAAACCCATCTTGCATCACATAAGGCCCTTGAGCTAGAGTGTTGTTGACTAACTCCTGAAAAGCTGATTCTTCAAGTTAATAGGCCTGAATGGACTGCAATCCAAGTAGTTTTGCACCTAGAACAGAGATCAAAGCACATCTTCTTGAGAGTGCATCTGCTACTACATTGTCAGTTCCCTTCTTATGCTTGGTGGAAAAGCTGAAAGCTTGCAGAAACTCTAACAATTTGTTATGCCTGGCATTGAGCTTAGGCTGGCCATTAAGTTACCTCAATGCTTGATGATCTGAATGAAGGATAAAAGCCATAGGTTTCAGGCAGTGATTCCAGTGACTCAAAGCTCTTACTATGGCATAGAATTCTTTGTCATAGGTTGAGTAGTTGAGTTTTGGACCACAAAGATTTTCACTAAAGTAGGCTAGGGGCTTCCTAACTTGCGTAAGAATAGCTCCAATGCCCACCCCATTGGCATCACACTCTACCTCAAATAATTCTTCAAAGTTGGGCAAGGCTGGGACTGGTGCTTCACATAACCTTTGCTTGATGGTCTCAAAAGCTCTCTGGGCTGCTGGAGGCCAAGAAAAGCTACCCTTCTTCATGCATTTAGTAAGAGGAGCCATGATTGCACTGGAATCCTTGATAAACTTTCTGTAGAAGGAATCTAACCCATGAAAGCTTTTGACTGTTGTGACTGAGGTAGGTACAGGCTAGGACTTGATTGCTTCAACCTTGGCTTCATCCACTTGAACACCATCACAGGAAACCATATATCTAAGGAAGACAACCCTTGGTTCTAGGAACTCACATTTCTCCAACTTTCCATACAGCTTCTGGCCTCTAAGGGTGCTGAAAACTTGCTTAAGGTGCTGAATGTGATCAAATTCAGTTTTGCTGTATACAAGTATGTCATCAAAATATACAACCACAAAAGAACCTATGTAAGGCCTAAGCACTTCATTCATCAACCTCAAGAAGGTGCTAGGTGCATTAGATAATCCGAATGGCATGACAAGCCATTCATAATGCCCTTGCTTTATTTTGAAATCAATTTTCCACTCATCCCCTTCTCTCATTCTGATATGATGATAGCCACTCCTTAAATCTATCTTGGAGAAGATCTTGGAACCATGAAACTCATCCAACATATCATCAAGTCTAGGGATAGGATACCTATACTTGATTGTAATATTGTTAATGGCTCTACTGTCTACACACATCCTCCAACTGCCATCCTTTTTTGGAACTAATGAGGCTAGGACTGAGCGTGGACTCATGCTTTCCTTCACATAACCCCATCAATTAGCTCCTGAACTTGCCTTTGCAGCTCTTTGGTTTCAGTTAGGTCGCATCTGTAGGCAGGTTTGTTAGGTAATGGGGCTCCAGGGAATAAGACAATTTAGTGCTCTATACCCCTTTTGAGAGTGAGGCCAGGGGGTAAGTCTTTGGAAAAAAGCATCCTAAAATTTCTCCATCAAGGGCTGAATAGAAAGGTGTAGGGTTGCTGTATTTGAGTTAGGAGCAGATTCCAGTATTAGCATAGCAAACACAAGCTTCCTCTTGGTAATAGCCCTTTTCACTCTTCCCCCATTGATAAGTAAGGCACTCTCCTTATGTGTAACCCTCCTAGTTTCAGGTTTTTATGTTTGGTTAGGGGGTAAAAGGGTCTGTGTTATCTTTTTACCCTTCAGTTTGAAAGAATAAGTGTTGGATTGGCCATGGTGAATGACATCCCTGTCAAACTGCCAAGGTCTACCTAGGAGCAAATGGTAAGTATCCATTGGTAAGACATCACACAGAACTTCATCTTGATATTCACCAATTGAAAAAGGAACCAAAGTTTGCCTGGAAACTGTTACCTTATTGCCTTTTTTGAGCCATTGCAAGGTATAGGGTCTAGGGTGAGTGATGGTGGCCAGGTTCAGTTTGTTGACCATTTCAGTAGATACTACATTTGTGCAGCTCCCTTCATCTATAATCAGGTTGTATATCTTGTTGGCTACCTTGCATCTGGAGTGTAATATTTTCTCTCTTTGCTTGGCTTCAGGTGGGGCTTCAGTGGCATGAGGGACCCTTCTAATCATGAGCATCTCACCCTTTCAGGTGGCAAGTAAGAAGTCTCACCCTCTTCAGTAGAGTCGTCTTCTTTACCCTCTTCTATCTCCATGTGATCTAGCTCTTCAATCTCTCTGATTGTGAGCACCCTTCTGTTGGGGCAATCTGCTTGCAAGTGACCATAGGCATTGCGCTTGAAACACTTCTACTGACTCTTAGGAATGTCTTTGGCAACCTCCTTCCCCTTCCCCTTGTCACTATCATCTTTAGGGGTAGGTTCTGGCTTGAAGGAATTGGAGGTCCTCATTGGTACAGTAGGTTTAGGAGGGGCAGTAAAGTAAGGCTTCCTAGACTTAAGCCGTTTTTCCACCTTAATAGCTAGCTTACAGGCATCTTCAAATGTCCAAAAAGGTTACAGCTTAACTCTCCAAAGTGGCAAAGTTTAAGCCTTTGAGAAACCTGGCAATGGTTTGTTCAGGTTCTTCCCTCAAGGCACATCTGATCTACAATTGCTCGAATTCCCTGATGTATTCTTCAGCCTTCATACTCCCCTGGTACAAGGAAGTGATTTTCAGGTACAGCTCTTGCTTGTAGGTGGCTGACAAGAACCTTTTATCCATATACTTCTTTAATTTAACCAAAGTTTTGACCTTAGGCTTCCATTCCAAGGCCCTGGTTCTCTTCAGATTTTCATACCACAGTGAAGCATACTGCTTTAGCTTCAAAACAGCAAGCTTAAAGGCCTTTTCTCTAGAATAGCCTTTGATCTCTATTATTCTTTCCATGGCCTGAACCCATTCTAAGTAATCTTCAGGCTTTTAAACTTCCATTAAATTCAGGGGCCTCTATTATGAGGTCCTTAAGGTCATCCCTGTGCATTCTCCTTCTCCTAGTCCTACCATCTCCAGTGGAAGATTCACTACCATATTGAGAATTAGAAGGGGAATTAGAACCTCCATGAGGGTCCTAAGTTGGTTCCCTTTCTCTTCCTCTAGGCTGATTCATGAGCTATTGAATTTGAGTTATAAGGGTTCTGTTGCTTTCTTGCATTTCCAGAATAGCTTGATCTCCCCTAAGTTCATGAGCCTGTTCTAGAGAGACACCTCTAGGAACTCTCACAGGTTGCTAAGGTGGAGAAGAAGTGTTTTCCCTCTCTATCTTACTACTAGGGTAAAGAAATCAGAATGCTATGGCTATTTGAGGAGTTTGGTTCTTTGTGGTTAGACTTGTGTTTGGTCAGACAGGGTTCTTTTGTGGCTGAATAACAAATGAACAAGGCTAGGAGAGAAAAACAGCAAAGAGTAACAGAAGTAACTCACTAAGAATCAGGTTAGGCTTTGATTACATTGAGCTAACCTGGTCTGCCAGTAAGTACAGCACCCTAAAATCCAAGGGATAAAAGGGTATTCCTTGCATTTAGGTGCTGGATAAAAGCAGATGCTAAGGGATCTGAATTTGTAACTTTAGGGCCTTGTTGGATAAATATTTAGACACATTTCCAAGTCCTTAGACTTGCCAAAATGAGCTGCCAAGTTAGAGAATAAAATTCTCCCCTTAAACTGCTACTGCTGCTGTTGCTGACCTGCTGTTGCCAGGATTAATCCCAGGACAAATTCAAGTAACCATTATCATTTAGGAGCTGATTATGAGCTAATAAATGAGTTACAGTACTGATCAAAAGGGATTGAATTCATTTGGCATGACTGTGCTACTGGAAGAAAGCACAAAATAACCTCAAACAGGCTTACTACAGGTTGTCTTTATTGAACTGAACTAAACTAAGGCTGCTGTTTGAGCCTCAAAAGACTTGGCCTAGCTAGCAGTGATGCTAGGGTGTCCAGCAAAGCAATGATCACCCTAAAGTGGCCTCCAAACTGAGTTGCATGGCCTCACAGAATATGCCCTGTTGATGTCTAAACAGCATGGTCTTCTCTGGTCCAGGCTAAGGGTGTTGTTCCAACCTTTGGTCTACATCAGTTTATGATGGCCCTAAAGTAAGATTTGCTCTCTGGGCCCCATAATGGAGTGAGCAGACGTACTTAATGGTCAAGGTCCTTGAAGGTTAAGGTCCTTGAACTATTCTTCTTTCGAAATAGAGAAACCCTGAAGGTTAAGGTCCTTCCTAAGTAGCAAGTTAAGGTTTTTCTTTTGCATTAAAAGGCCTTTCTAATTATATAATTAGGCCTTACTATTGCATCTAAAGACTTGCATTTGCTTTACAAGAATATCCAAGGGTAGTTCTATGAGCACAAGTTACTATATATAATCGCATGTTTTGGATACGTACATGCCAAGTTGCATACGTTACTCAATCATTAATGATGAGTTGTTAATGAGTGATTAAAGGATTTCTTTTTATAACTGAAAGTTCTTTTAGATGATAACCTTTCATGTAAATTCTCAATTGCTAAGAGAACTAAGTGAGAACTTCGTATACGCGCATATCAATATGGGTAGTTGTGATAGGGTCTTGTTGATTATTACCTAAGTGTTATTCCGGGCCTTTTGTATATATGCCATCGATACTTAGATGTGTCCTTAATCTACGTTATCATTTACATAGGGAGTCTTCCTTGCTTTCCAACATGTAACTAGTATTACTCATGAGTTACCTAGGTGCTTTACGAATCGTGGCATGGAATGCTATTCTTATTATATGATTGGTAGTGGCCTGGCCATATCAACCCTTGCGCACCTAGAGTAGAGAAAAAAGGAAGAACCTAATAGCCTTTGGAATTGTAATACCACATGCTTCACCTCGTTACATCCTGGTGGAAACGATCCACACCTTTCTAACATCTCGTAAACTTTAAAACTAAGTACAGAAACTAAGAATCTTTGTAGGAGGTTGAACCACCCCTTTCGCAACATGAGCTACTAAGACTCCTACGATCACCCTATAAGAAACAAGTGTCATAATGCTTCAATGTATGTCTATGAGGCCATTAATGCCATTATTAGCTTATCAGTGGCTAGATCCTAACAATTTAGACAACCCTCAAGGCATACGCTTGATCCTAGGTTTTAAATGAGGGTTGCACTCATGTACACTCGTCTAGATGTCCTTTCGCGCGATGCTACCGTGAACCTATGTGTTTTAAGCATAAGCATAACATTGTGCATAATGAAAAGGTCACGGAAGCCTATATATATAGTTACTTAGATTCATTATGCACGGCCATTCATGTGTCTTGTCAATAAACTGTTTAGCAAATGCACTTCTTGGTTTGCTCGACTTCAGTTAGGCATGTGACAAAATTAACCAAATGATTTAACTTCTATAATTCATACATTGGTATGACCTTTGAGTCATTATTTGCATTCCATAAATTCTTTAATCTCATGTTATAATTGAATAACTGCATACGCACGTAGTTAAAGCATGATGCGACAACCATAGGAACTTGCATTCACATATTCTTGCCCTTGTATTCTATTTTTGATCGGATGACATACTAGTATACCATGCTTATAGTTGAATTCTCAACTCTACACTCATCAGAGAAGTTATGTTAAACAATCACTGACATAGATCGTACAGGTCTAAGAAAGTGACATGATTAAGTTATCTTGTACTATATCCTATGCGATGAGCTTCATGTATTGCATAGTAGTTTTTGTGGAAAAACCTCAGAATTGTACCTTCAATGGTTGTTATATTTGTTAATATTGTTGTCCTGTTATATTAAAGCTATCCTGCATCGACGTTTCCATCATGGGCTTCTTGGTTGCTTTGCTACCATACTATCATCCTTTGATATTAGAAATCGCAATTGTATATCTAAGTGCTTGTTGTGAACCTCGCAAGGTGGATGATAACGCGCTGGTGTACTCATAGTCATTTCGAAATATATGCTGACAATCTACTTACAAGATATGTGTTCCAATGTGATTAATAGAAATGCATGTCGCGATGCGGCTTGGTTGCATTAGGGGTGTATACCTTTGGCATTCTAGCTGGCATACTAAGGGGCCAAAGTTTAAGTCTATGAGCCTGGCATCATACTGCATATTTCCATGATTCAGAAATAACTAGTTCTAAATAAGACTTGAAGGTAGAACAATAAGTGCAATACTTGATGTACAAACTTGGCATTAAAGTTAGCATCACCAAGAAAACATCTCCCCACCACCAAAACTACCATGATTATCTTATCTACTTGTCTTTTAACTTTGCATACGAGTCGAAAATCACCCACTTTGCTAAGTGTAACTATCGAGTTATTTATATAGGAGCTCTAAGGAAATACTTCCTTCCCAATGAAAACTACAAGTTTCCTGGTTGCGATGCCCAAGTGAAACCATCCTACCTTAGTAGTTGAACTTCCATGGAATGATAGTTATCCTATATAAAGGCATTACTAGGCACGCAGGCTATGTACAAAAACTATCATAACCAAGAAACCATGTATCTACCTCCGTTAAACAATTTATGTTGGGACCTATAGTGGAATTTTACCACCCACCGACTTACGCTCATGCCTTGGCATTTTCTTTTAAAATTGTTCCTTTTGATATGTTATACTAGTTCATGTTACTTGTGATTCTCAATCTTCAGTGTATTGTGTTGTTGACCTTACATGATGCCAATGTGATTTCAAGTGCTACTTCAAGTCCCGTCATAGTCGATTTGATGGAATATGATGTCTCCCATACTTTAATGTAATCTGGTAGCTTCCTCATTGATTGATTTAACCTTAGAGTGATTTGATATCTTCATGCTCTAAGTTAATCGCCTTCATACGACCTTGACATGTCCTGTATAACTTTCCATGAATGAAAGGCCTAAAAGTTAGCTGGGGTTAATGTAAAAAAATAGGAATGTCAGTTGCTATGGTATTGCTTAGATTTAGATTGAAAGTCTATGTTCGTTTTAAAATGCGTTTAATATACTTTTCCATGCCAATTCATTTGCCCATCTCCAATGCGATTTGCCCTTGGTGCCTAAATAAAGTGAGTAGACGCTTGAAGAGGATCAACAAAGAGGAGACTGGATACTATGAACCTTTTTGTTTTATTGATTTGAAAAGCTCTATATTTAAGTATAAAACAAAATTTTATTATAAGTTGTGTAAATCGTACCATGTGTATGTGCATGTTGTGAATGACTCAATTATAGACCCTAGAATTTCGAGGATGAAATTCTTTTAAAGGATGAGAATGTAACTGCCGGGATTCTTAATCTGGTGCTAACTATTTGAGTAAATGTTTTCATTAACTATGCTCAGTTTAATTAGCCATGTTAGGTTAATTACTATGCTCAGTTTAATTGGCCATGTTAGATTAATTATTTGCGCACTAATTCAGTGTAAATGTGTACAGAGTAATTTTATTAATTTTTCCATTTAAATTATGCAATTACATGAAATTAGTGGGCTCGTCAAAAGTTAAGTCGAGGTGTAACTACTTAAAAATTAGCAAATCACACTACGGCAAGTAAGTCGAGATTAGTGAAACCAGATGATTTAGGACCGAGCCTGGTTTAGTAAGCACGATTAAAAAACCAATACAAATAAAAAAACAAAAAGGCCAAAAGGCGCCAGTGCCGCTTTTTGGTTCACGAATCATGATAGAGGGTGTTTCTACTATCCATAGCCCGGAGAGACACCACACGCAGAGAGAGAGAGAAAGAGGAAGATGCTAGCCGCCAACCTTCATGCAGACGGTGACCACCAGTCCATGGCCCCTTAATTGGCTAGGCATAAGCACGCAAAATGGCAGTTGGGGTTTAGGGCTTGAAACGCTATGCACACCCCCACCATAATCGCCGCCTTTGATGGTTGGGCATGGCTCTGGCAAGAATAGACTGAGATAGAGAGCTAAAAATGCATCTAGGCAGGCTGGTTCAAAGTTGGTGTTTGGGCAGCGAATTAGAAGTCGAATTTCGGGTTCCTAAGCATCCACAACAGTACCCAAAAGCCCTTAAAAGGAGTCCTTAATTTGAATTTGAGGTGGGTGTTCCCAATTCCTTGAAATTATTCGTTATTGTAAATGTTTTACATTCTCTTGCGTTCTATTATTGTAGCTTCAAATTTTAGCAGATTACATAGAATTGGGGTTGAATCTAAATATGTTGTAATGTCGATTTTGGTTCAGACCAAGCGTTGCTATATTTTGATTTTTGTGAATTGCATGTGAGTTTAATGAGCAACAAAGTGCTTAGTTGTGTGAAATGGATGAATGTGATGTGGAACCAAAACCGAATTTGGTAGTTTTGATGAATTGCAGGTGAAACTGAGGACTAAAATCAAGGATTTTGTGGACGGTGTTGTGTGAGGAGGGAGAAATTTTATAAATTGCATAGTAAATGTGATATTAGGCAGATTCTGCTAAAACTATTTCTACTAAGTGAAACAAATGGGCTAATTGGTAGCCTTTTCCCTTTTAAGATAATGTAGCTATGCCATACAAACCAATTTGAGAAACATTGAAAGGATCATTTGAAAGATTATTTGCACGATTTTAGATGCCCTTGGTTGTTTATTAGTTTGCTTGCTTTAACTGTTGAAACTTCTTGTAATGTGTATAACACATAACCGCTGAATGGCTTAGCTTAATGGCTCAGTTGAATGGTTCAACTGGTTTAAGGAATTCGAAAGAAAATACAAATTGAGCATGATGACGTTCTAAGGATATAAGTTTTTCTAAACTCCTCCTTTTGCATATTGAAGGTTGAATGAACTTTAAAGGCAACTGATGTGTTTTAGTGCTAAACCTAGTTATGATTTAAATGTTGGCAAGCTATTTAAATGTTGCACTTTGAGTTAGTAGACTCGAAATGAATTTAAAGGATTTTCCTTGCTTGAAAAAAAATGGCTATGAATAGATAGTACAGTTATGGAATTACCTTGGCCAAACAAGCATAATTTTAATTATGTGAGCGAATTGTTGAAATGCAAAGGCGTGCATTGATAAGTGTTTAAGTGATTTGCTTGATATGCCTAGCATTCTGAATATGTGACCAACCGTGAACATCAGACCATTCATTTAATAAGGGCGAGTTGTGATTATATGCTGTAAAACCTTTCTGTAGCCTAATTGATACTTCACATGAATGCATAGAGCTTTGTTTTGTGAAATGACTATTGCATCTGAAAGACAAAAAAGTCAAGATATTCATGTGTGAATGCAATTGTTAACTTCCAAAACGGTTTTCAATGTCACATTTTTTGATGTGTGAGTTATGATATGGCCATTAACTCATTGCAAGCATATTATACCAAATTAGTGGTTTTATGCTTCTTAAATTGATGCGAAAGCATTAAGGCTTCTAACCTCTTGACAATGAGAACGTCATTGTTTATGATACATTGAAAGTTGTAACGCAGGTGCATTTAATGTGAAATGCACCTAAAATGTTTTAGGTTAGGAGAATGTGCTAAATGCTTGGACAAATGATTAGGGAACCGACCCGGTTTGCCGGAACCCTGATGCCTAGGGAGATAGACCTAGAAGTAGGAAGCCTAGAAGATTCTAATAAGGGTAATGTCCACTAATTTCCCCAGGGATAATACAAAATGTAAGTGACGATCTCACGGGTACAATAGAATGTGAGTGGCGACCTCACCCACACAAAGTACAAATGTGAGATTCTGATGCCTTCTGAAAATTATTTCATACATGTTCCGTGATGTGAATGCCTCATTAGAGGGTGATGTCAGTGTGTGTAAAGATTTGAAAAGATGCATATCTTCTTGAAAAGAGTTTTTATTGAGTTCCAATTATCTAACAAGTGCATAACAATGGGTTTATGACAATTTCCATTGTTTTAAGCTATATGCATTAATCTCATATTCTAGCTAAAAGGAGTCTCACCTAGGGGTGTGCAAAACCGGTTAACCGGAGTTTCAGTTAACCGAAAAACGGTTAACCGATTTTTCGGTTCAAAAAAAATTCCGAACTGTAATCGAACTGAAAATTTAGATTAACCATTTTTGGGTTAACTGAAAATTTCAGTTCGTCCAAAACTCAGACCATAACCGAACCAAAAATTTCGGTTAACCGGCTTTTCGCTTCGGTTAGCTGATTTTTCGTTTCGGTTATCGGTTAACCGTTTACAAATAATAAAAACCTTATACTTTCTTACCTAAATTTGTCATTCTTTTATGTTTAAATTCTTTTCATAAAAATTAAAATTTGGTTACCATTTATAAACAATAAAAAAGTACACTTTCTTACAGAAATTTTTTATTTTTTATGTATAATTTTTTTAAAAATAAAATTATTTTCGGTTCGGTTAATCGTCGGTTAATCGAATTTTCAAATAATCTGAGCCGTAACCGAACCGGAAACCCAAAAAAATTTTCAGTTCGGTTAACCGAACCGATTTTTCGATTCGATTTTTTCGATTTTTTGGTTCGGTTTTCCGTTTCGGATTTTTTTGTACACCCCTAGTCTCACTTGGTGATTTTGTTTAAACTCCTTGATGATAGGTGATTATATGTGGACTAAGTGTCATGTTGCATCCAATACCTGAATTGTTGTATGAAATAGCTTATTAATGAATCATATGTGCATGTTATGCGACGTTATGCTTATATTATGTGATGTTATGTTGATATAACATGGGATTATTACTAATAAAGTACAAGCGACTTAGTTCATGCATGTTAAGTACCTTATGCTTAAAATGGAAGAAGGGTAGGGTTACCAATGTGGTAGAGAGTTCATCGAGGTAATGACAATTAAGGGAGGCCCTACATGATTACTATTTGATATTAAATATATCAGAGAGAGAGAGAGAGAGAGAGAGAGAGAGAGAGTGTGTGTGTGTGTGTTAGTTAAAGTATTTTATGAAACTGTTTTGTTTTCTAGGGGTTGGGAACCATTTACTAAGCATGTGGTAGCTCAATCCCTATCTATTTCCTCTTTTTCCCAGGTTTTCCATGAGACATATAGAAGTTGAACTGCGCAAGTCAAATTTAAGTCTTCCCCTTGCATCAAAAAAGGTGTTATGTATACATATATATAAGTAGACTTACTCGTTAAATAACATAATATGATGTATCCCTAGAGTTGTAAATGTACGTAAACAAAGTACTTTGGTTCATGTAACTCACATCATTTAGAAGTCGCTCTGTATGGCCATTTTAGCCAAGCATCTGATTAGTCTGCCACCTTTCATTGGAGTTGTTTGTTTTAGGGATGTAAAGCCCAACACTCCGGATGTATAATCCGTTGAGTTATATCTTTTATTTCCTTGTTTATTATTCAACCTCATTATTTGGTGTACTCCGAGCATATGGCTCGTAGGGTTGTTGGACTCTGGCTTCTAGCCATTGAGCTTGTTTTGGTGTTCTTTATGCTTCTATTCATTACAGGGATCTAATGTAAGGCTTTAAGTCTAGGAAATGGTCAGTTTTTATACAAAATTCTATCCATTTCACCTAGAATCTAAGAAAACACTAATACTTCTAGCCATAGGGCTAGGGGCGTTACACATTGTGCACATAATAATCAAGAAGACTTTAATTGGGTTATAACGTGGGCTAAAAAGGGTTAAGGAAAAGGAGTTGACTAATAAATGAGGGCAACGTGGATTTATTTAGCAAACTGACTAGGGAGCAACAAACAAACCACCAAGCAACTATGAAGTTTATCAACTTTCCAAACCACAATAATACAATGAACATATCCCACGAATCAAGTAGGAAATGAGTTGACCAACAAGAAACTCAAGCTATGTAAATGCCCAATGCCAATCACTTATTCATTCTGCTTTTTTTTGTTTTATTTTCTCTTCTTCTTTTTCTTGCTCTTTTTTTTTACATATTTTTTTTTCATTTTTTTCTTGTTTTGCAAAATGAAATAAGAACTTCATTTTATTGAGAGGCATAGGACCACTAATTGTTAACTCACAATCTAATAGATGTACATAACCCAAATAAGAGGGAAACACATATAAATGCTCAATATTATCAATCCCTCATGACACCAACATATCGAAATGACCTTGCACTCAATTATCCCCAAACCGCCCACTACATATTTGAAGTGATGCTCCATAGACTTGGTTTAAAAGCTAGGAACATGTGTTTGGCGAAGGCTTAAGATGAAGTGTTCATAACAAAGACGGATATAGGCTGAAAGGGGCTAGCATGGGGAAAATATGTAACATAAAAGATAGGATATTTTGTTATGAGGCTAAAACATTCAAAAAGAAACAAATGCCTCTATCATATTATCAGCTATACATATGCAAATGTGATTTTGAATAAGAATCTAAGCAAGTTCTAAAGATGCGACATAAAAGAGTCACACATATGAAAGAAAAATGAGAGTAAATATAATGATTAGTCCAAATAAGGCTCGAAGTCTCATAGGATATCTACCAAAGTCTCGATTAGCTCATAAAATGACTCTTATGTACCAACGTTAGTGCCAAAGAACTCTAAGAGGTAACAAAGGTCTCAATCAAGATAAGGAGTCAAATAACAAATATTTACAAAACCTTCATAAATTTCAGCACGAAAAGGAATTACACACCAAAAGTTACTCAAGCTCAAGCAAGCTATCGTGCCTGGCAAAGCATCATCAGAGGGCATCTCAAACCAATCACACCATCACTCTATACAATCCTATGTGCAAATCTAAATGCAACTAAATCAAATCCGCTAATGTAGAAAAAAGAAACCTAATACTATATGCAGTAACTAGTATGTAAACTAAAAACCAAAACAAAAAACATGAAAGTACGCTTTCCCCATGCTTAGATAAAGAATTATTATTCAAAGGAAATAAACAAAGTGAACGCAAGGAGGAAACAAAAGAGAACAATCTCACCAGGTTAGGTGCTGGATGCACCCAAGCTAAGGCCTCCTTGCAAGCGGGACAAATGGACCATTAGCCACTCCATCACCACTTCAAGACACAAGCTATCAAATTAGATGCCGTCAAAACACGCAGGAGTTTATCAAACTCCTGGGACCACAATTTAGAAAACGAAAGGTAAAGGCAGTAGTATAAGGATCCTTTTAACCTTAGTAAAGGCCACAGAAAAATTAAAGGAAGGATTAAAGAAGGTAATCAACATGACATTTCTAAGGAAGTCATCAAAGCGTATACAATAAGGGTTAATGGGGGGATTATGGACACACAATCATCAACATTCCTACTAAGCACATCAAACAAGTTAGCCTTATAGGTCAAATCCATAGTAGCATCATAGATCATAGGATTATCAATGGGTACATCAACATAATACTTAGGGGAAAAAGAGGGTAATAAATAATGAGGAGAATTAAATGAATGATCAAGGGGATCGGGATGGACAATATTATCAAAACCAAGTCTAGGAGACCCCTTATGCAGAAGCACATCACATGACCCTCCAAATGAGTCTTATCTAGATCATACACATCATCTAAAGTATATTCTGACTCAAAAAATGCATCAACAACACTAAACCTATCAACAAACCCAAAAGGCTCACCGACCACGAGCCTTATGCGCCGAGCTAAAGGGAAGGATGAATCACATAAGGCTAGGATAACATTAGTATTATCCTTGGGTGATGCATAATCAAGCTGAGCATAGTATGTATAATGAAGACACGAATTAATATCATGGTCAGAAGAATTACACAAGACACACCAAAGAGATGCATAATAAGTTCTAGCATAAAATGCACAAGGATCAGAGAATGAATATCTAAAATCACGACTAGCCTTCTCAAACTCAAATGAATCCCAAGCAATCCACTCAAGAAAATACCATGCCTCATCAACATTTTCGCCGTGAAAATATCAATACTCTAAAAGTCCTCGGGTTTTACTATTCACACCCTTGTCAACAATGTTCAAGATTTCCCATTTACCTACACAATAACTACATTGAACAAGAAGGACATTTAATCGCTTAAAATGCCCCCAATATTAACCATGCTCGAATTAGGGGAAATGCAAAATTGCCATTGTTTTTTCCCTCAAAATCTTTTTTGAAAAATTTTTTATTTTTCAACTTTTTTGATTTTTTTAATAGAAAAACAAATTTCTTAGTCAAAGCTGCTAAGAAAAACTTGACAAGCCCGTAAGTGCATGAGTGTTGTTGTGTAGTTAACATATCATTCCAACAGAGGCCAATGCAATCTATTGAGTTTATTCTTTAAAAATGCTAAGAAAATATAAGTTAATTTAGGAAACAGATTAATCTATCGCTAAATGAAGTGCTAATTGTTGACTTGAGAATTCAATCAATTAAAAATGCCCAGGGATTTACTTGACCAACTATGAACTAGATCCGATAAATAATGTTTATGCTTACTCAAATTTGGATGAATTAAAGGATAAGAAACATATAATGTCCAATCTTTTCTTTCAACATGAATTGAACTATTTAGACTGAACATACTACCATTCTTTCAAAGGGGTTCTTGATTTTGTCTAAAATTAAAAGTGTTAGTTGTCAAATTTCCTCTCAACATGCAACCTTCTCTCAGAAGTAATTATGTTAAGTCTATATTTATTGGTCCAATAGAGGATTCTCCTTATAGCACTTCATCCAATTTTGATATTTTGCAAGTTAATTTGGCCAATACTGCTCACAACAATCATAACGCAAGACAGATTGAAACATTCCTAATAGAACATGCACATTATTGATGAAGACTAAGGATTCAAGTTCATAGTTTGGCTATCAAATCCCATGACTAAAGGAACTTCTCACTCATGATGATTAAAAATGACAAAATGGTTCGATCAAGATAAGTAACAAAACGAAACTAATCTACTAAGTTTAAAGAATAGTGGAAAAGAAAAATTTAGCAACAATGGAGTTTTTTGATAACTTCTTCAATCTTCAAGACTCCAAAGCTAAGTAATCTTCCTTCCAATCTTCCTTTTGCTCTGAAAAGTGATAAAAATTACAAAACTTTTTTAAGGGATTTCTAAGGTAAATATGTTAGGTCCCTTGTTCAAGCAGTCGAGTTATCCTCACATAGCTGCCCTAGTAAACTCTCAGCCACACCAGCCGAGGAAATGGAGGGACCCAGCAGCTACAAGCCTGCCACGGACCGTGGCCGCCACCAAGACGGTTCGTGAGGACCTCTTTCCTTTAGTTACATTGCTTTCTTTCTCCTCCACGGGCATGGTGAGTGGGGGCATCCGCGGTGAGCTCTAAATTTGACTTTTCACGGTCAATGCTTGACCAGTGACGTCTCAAAACTTTAAAAACTGATCTAAGAACTATACCCAAGTTGAAAATGGGATTTTGGAGCACAAACTAAGAACAAAACTCATAAATCCCCTAAGAATGCATCAAAATGACCCTAGGATCATATACAATGCAGGCATTTACCAATATATATATATACATAT
>NCQV01124660.1:0-10742 GCA_002740545.1 Lophocereus schottii
TCGGTGTAAGTAAGATAGGTAAATGACTCTCTCACTCTATTGATATTGTGTATTTGATAGACAGTTTACAACATAATTTGCTAAGTGTATCTCAACTATGTGATAGAGGTAATCACATGGGTTTCTCTTCAAATCAATGCTTGATTACCAATATCAAATTTGCTGATGTTGTGTTGGGGGGGGAGCAATACAATAATGTGTATAAAGCTTGTGTTCTTTCATTTTCTCAAAATCATTTGACTTGTTTGAGTGCTCTTAATAATGATGTTATACTTTGGCACAAGAGGCTAGGACATGTAAGTCTTTCTCCTTTGAATAAACTCATTTCCAAGGACCTAGCAGTCGGACTACCTTCCATCAAGTCCAATGATGACAAGGTGTGCGACGCTTGTGCTAGAAGAAAGCAAGTTAGAGCTTCTTTCAAGTCAAAGAACTGTGTTCGTACTTCCTGACCTCTTGAACTACTATATGTTGATTTGTGTGATCCTATGAGAATCACAAGTAGAGGAGGGAAGAGGTATGTATTTGTTATAGTGGATGATTACTCTCGTTTCACTTGGATTATATTCTTAACATCAAATGATGAATCATTTGAAAAGTTTCTTGCTTTTCTTAAGAAAATTGAAAAGAGAGTAGGACACTCATTAGTGAGTTGTAGGTCTGATCATGGCAAAGAGTTTGAAAACTCTAAACACTGTGTTGATCATAGTTTTTTTGCCCCCAAAACACTCCAACAGAACGGGGTGGTAGAGCGTAAAAATCATACTTTAGAAGACATGACTAGGACTATGCTAGTCGCTAGTAGTCTTCCTAGAAACTTTTGGGCAGAAGTATTGAATATATCGTGCTACATTATTAATAGATACATGATCAGACCCATACTAAATAAGACTCCTTACGAACTTGTCACAGGGGGAAAGCCCAATATTATGCACTTAAGGGTGTTTCGTTGCAAATGCTATGTGCACAATAATGGGAAGGAACCCTTGGAAAAGTTTGACCCTAGAAGTGATGAAGCCATATTCTTAGGGTACTCCTCACACAGTAGGGCCTACAAAGTTTTTAACAAATGAACCTTGTGTGTTGAGGAAAGTGTGCATATATTATTTGATGAGACTAACTCCTTGATTGAGTATGATCCACAAGATGAAGAGTTTGAACATGGTCTTGTGATAAAAGACCTCACACTCACTCAAAGCTCCATAGTTGACAAAGGTAAGGCTGCTGAAGGTGAACCAAGTTCTAGAACTGATAATTTGGAAGGTGGTCGAGGAGAAAACCAGTCAGGGTGAAGCATTGCCGCACCTGAATAGAACCGGCCCATTCAACCCAATTCTTCCCGAACTGATATGGGAACAGGCACCAGAACAGTTGTAGAACCTGTTTCATCAAGTAACCAGGAGAGATTGGCCTTGCAGATTCTGACTGGGTTACTGCTATGCAAGAAGAGCTTCATCAGTTTAAAAGGAACAAGGTATGGCATCTTGAACAAAGGCCTAAGGATAGATCGATAATTGGCACCAAGTGAGTGTTCAAGAACAAACTGGATGAGTTCGAAACAGTCACTCAGAATAAGACTAGGTTAGTGGTTCAGAGTTACAACCAAGAAGACGGGATCGATTATGAAAAAACATTTGCACCTGTTGACCTCAGACTTAGCTTTATGGTATTCTCGAGGGTGTAATTTTCAACTCATTGGGTATGCTGATGCGGATTATGCTGGATTCTTGGTTGATAGAGAAAGCACCTCAAGTATGACTCATTTTCTTGGACCCTGTTTGGTCTCTTAGGCAACCAAGAAACAACACTTCGTTGCCATGTCCACAGCAAAAGTCGAGTATGTAGCAGCAGCTTCTTGTTGTGCTCAATTGTTGTGGATAAGGCAACAACTCAAGAACGTTTCTATTGCAGGGGATGCATTCCTGTATTTTGTGATAATACAAGTGTAGTTAATATTGCCAAAACCCCATGTTAACATAAAAGGACTAAGCATATTGACATACGTCATCATCTTTTGAGAGACAATGTTAAAAAGGGCTTAATTTCAATGAATTTTTGTGCCACTGATAAGCAAATTGCTAACATCTTTACCAAGACACTGAGTAGAGAGCAGTTTGAAAGGAATAGACTTGAATTGGGAATGATCAAAAGAACTTGAGCATGCTTGTTTAATCCCAATGATTGACTAGTTAGGGGTTTTAGGCCAAATAAATTATTACCATGGATGCATTCAATTTTTGTACTTTTACTGGCATAGACGTAGAATGTAACATGCTGACACTCGTTGAGGTCTAATGATATTGCTGTTAGTGTCCTGAGACATCGAACTTTTAACAGCAACAATAGGCTCTAGGAACAGACGTGAAAATTGTTTGTATCATGTGCTGACTAAGTGGCGTTCTTAAAATGTTGGAAACTGAAATTTCCTCTTTCATTACACCTAACATATAATTTATACCATACCTAGTGTAATGATGTGCTGTATACAAATCATTCTCTCTCTAAGAAGGACTGAAATACACTCTCTCATTAAATCCCTCAATTTTTGGCCACTCATGCTCACCATTACATCCCTCCACTCTCTTTCTCTACCCGAAACCCGATTTCCCTCTCCTTCCTTAAACCCTTCAAAATCATAACCCCAACTCACCTCAAGTCCTCACAATGGTAAGAATTTGTGGTGGTCAAGCATCCTCCAAACTCAAGAGTTCTCACCCAAGATCACTACGAGACCAACTATCAAGAAAAAGGGGCGGAATTAGGATGAGTTCTGAGGGAACATCACCGACGTCCTCATTGCCACAAATGGTCTCAATTGGTATGGAAAACATTCCTTCACCTTCTTTTTCAATTACTATCTCTATTTTTGGATTCTTGAAGAGCTTGGACTTAAGATCAGTAGACTTGAACCCTGACATGGTACCTTTGGTACACCCAATTGTGGGTTAGGAGATTGTGGTGTATGATCCAGTTGTGGCGGAGTCTAAATTAAGGGGGAATGAGGTCGAATCAGTTGGGGAGTCAAAGGATTATGATGTTGAGCATATTGATAATGAATTTGTTGTTGAAGATACTGAGGATAGTGATGAGGATGAACCAATTTTGCGGTTCAAACGAACTACTCCAACGAAGTCCTAAAACACCCACCAAAGCACCCCTCAAACCAATTCCATCCAAGAAACCTACTCAAAAACGGGCTGCCTCAGAACAAGTGTCAGAACTGGTTGAAGAATCTAATAAACCAAAGAAAAAGAAAGTTAAAAAAAACATGCCACTTGCAGAGAGATATGAGCATTTCCTCCAGAAATCTTGGTTCGAGGGAAGGTAGTTAAGGTGTCATACTTTCAGGAACAGGGGCTAGGGGTGATTTCAGAGAAGTTGGAAGCTCAGGGATGGTTAGACCTGTTCACAGATATTAAGAGAGGATGTTCAGTTATAGACTTGGTTGAGTTCTATGCTAACTGTGTTATCACCAATGGAGTGGTGACATGCACAGTTAATGATCATGACCTACGGTTTGATGCTAAGAAGTTAGGTGAGTTACTTGGAGTCCTCCAAAGATTTTGATGAGTATGTGTAAGAGGACAAGAGCGTCTTAGGTGAACAATGGCTGTTAGAATTAACCCAGAAGCTGGCCTAAGAACCCCATTTAACTGTGTCTCGATTTTTGGGAAGGGGGGAAATGATGCCATTACATCGATTGTTGTTTTGGTTTGTGATTAAGAATATTATTCCCCGAGGTCAGGGACATAACCTTGCTGATCCCATAGACATGTGCTACACTGATTTGTTGAATAGGGGTAAGCAAATTAACTTGCCCACAATCATGATTAGCCATATTGGGAGTATTGCCAACACATCCAAGGATCATGACATGGGGTATGAGTTCTTGCTGACGTCAGTATTTGAGAAGCAGGAGATTCCCTTACAAAAGAGAATAGGCTTTTAGGTCAGTGATGAGATTGGCAATAACACGTTGATTGGGTGTGGTTTCAAAGTGATAAAAGGCGACAGTGCAACTTCAAAACAGGGGCTCCAAACACAACTTGGACCTGTTCCCAGGGAAGCCTCCACATCCAATGCTCCCACAATTGATACACTGTTGCAGGACCAGATTACATTAAAGCGGGAGATAGCTGAAGTAAAGTAGAGGCTTACAGAGGAAAGGCTTTTAATGCCAAACGTTACGAGGATCTGCTGAGTGCCCTTCTTGCCCTCACGGCTAAATCCCTCCTCCACCTTCCTCTGCCTGAACCTGTTCTTTTCCCTGTTTCCAACACCGTTTTTCAAACACTTGATTCTGTATGTAACTATTAATGGTTTATGGCTGTTTTTAGATGCTTAATGCATTTATGCTATAACTCTGCTTGTTGCATGTGTTATTTGTTTGTACATGACTCAGATAACCAATATCACTACTGTACCATATACTTGAGTGTATCGCTGTTACTTCTCGCATTATCGCTTTGGTGGTGGTTGCATCCACACTGGATTTCAACGCTCGGCCTCCTCACCCTTTTCGATGATGTCAAAAGGGGAAAGTTGAGTATGTCCTTGTTTCGATTGGTTTGCCTAGTTTAAGTTGACCTCTTAACTGTTGTTTTCTCTCTAGTGTGAGGGTGGATAAACTGTTTTAGCACTAATGTATATTTGCCCTGTCTCACTATTAATTGTCATTGATGACTTATGGTCATTTGGTTTGTCATCATCAAAAAGGGGGAAATTGTTGACCCAATTAATGTGTAAGGTTTTGATGATGACAATTCAAATGAACTAGTCAATATGTTGTACTTGAGTTAGGTGTTGTGTTTGAGTTGTGTGTTTAGACAAGATCTGGAAATATACTTGGAACAGTTCGAATGAGCGCGGAGCATCAAATCGATACATGCACATGAAGCTCAGCTGATAACAAAAGTCTGAGCACATTACCTCAGAACAGTTCTGAGCACAGAGTATGGAGCATTGCATGGACCATCAAAATCATGTGCAAGGAGTTCAACTGAAAACAAGAGTCTTAGGCTTAATATTGGTTTTATTTTTTAGATTCTTGTTAATATGTCAATTAGAAGGTCATGACTTAGTGTTTGCTTTGAAATATTTTTAAGTATTTCAGAACACTGTTTCAGAACAGCTCTAAGAAGTTAGGTCTGCGGTATTCTAGCGTCAAAGATAAAAAAACAAATTTCAAGATTTTGGAATGATTTTTTTTACTGATTATTTTCTTGAAATAATTAGGATTAATTTCCCTGTGTCAGTTGAGTCTAAAAAGTTTTTTTTTAAACATAATGTTGAGAGATTTTAGTTTCTTTCCTTAAAATAATTTTGAAAGATCCTTGAAAGATTTTATTCTATCCTTTAAGAGAAGAATATCAAGTGGAGAGATTGTGAGGAGCTTGGCTGCTAAGTTGCTAAGTGGGCGTGGAATTCTCTTTGCCCTACTCGTGTGCCATATGCACTACACTATTTAAGTCTTCTCCTTCTCTAGTTTTTCTCAGGGTTTTCTAAGGGTTTAAAATTGTCTTTGTGAGTTTGAATTTTCTAAGAGAAAACCTTCAAAGAGAGTGCTAAATTAAGTCTTTCATATTGACATAATAGGGATTGTATTGTACCTTACATTCAACCTATCAAGAAGCATTCAAGTACGGTGTCTTACTATTTCTTTTTTCATCATTGAATCAAGAAATTGTCCAAGTCTTACGAGATGTTGGACGTCGTCTCTTAGGAAACGTTGGACATGTTGTTCGTGTTTTCCAAGTCATTGGACGTGGTCTCTTAGGAGACGTTGGGCGTGGTGTCTGTGTAACTGGAGTCTCGGGATAGACTAGTTACATGTGTTGCGTGTGTAATGAATTTGGCCCTTTTAGTGAAAGTGTTGCTGAAATCTTACAGTGGTAGGTCGTGGTTTTTACACGTCAGTTGGGCCAGAGATGACTTTCCATGTAAAAATATTGTGCCTCCTTTACCATTTCTGTAATTACACTTGTTTCTACTTTACTGCAAACACGCATTCCAAACAGTTCTGACGAGTGTTTTGAGAAAATCGAAAAAATTGGTAGATACAATTCATCCCCTCTTGTGTCCTTGTGCGATTAATTCTAACATTCCCTTTGGTATCCCCCCATTCAAGCCTCCTTTTGGATACAGGAAACCCTTTTTCTTTGGTGGAAAATAAGGTGTAGTTATTGGCTCATCGGGTAGGGGTGAGCAAAAAAAACTAGATATCCTGTTCCTGGCCCAAAACCAGTTTGGACCCGACGGGTACGGACCCAAATCCAGTTAAACCAGTTCCGGAACCGGTACCAAAATTTAGGATCGGGTCATAACCGAGTCCGGTACCTAGTCCTAAAATTTTAGACTCGAATTCAGACCTAGGATCCGGTACTCGGTCAAAATTTAAGAATTTCGATGAAACAATATAAAAAATAAACCCTTATTCTTCAAGTGATACATCTTATGTGCCAAACACAACTCCAAACTGCCCGAATTTAACCTTTGCCGTTATTGATTTCAATTTATCTGCAACTTACTCAATTGAGATATATCGACGGCCATGTATTTATTCATTCAAGCTTTAGCTCTTCTCCTTGTGAGGATTGTTGCTTATTAGATGTTTATTTTTATATTATTTTGATGGTTTCTCTCTTTTTCTCTCTTTATCTCAAGTGAGTTAAAATAATTTTTAGGTCTTTCGTTCGTTTTGTAATCTTGATTTGTGGGTGAATCTTGATTGATATTGTCTCCACTTCTCTGAGTTTGTTTTAAAATACGTAGATCTTCTCTACACTCATTTCGTATTTTAATTGAGCCTTATAATTTGATTTTTAGGAATTTAGTTTCAGATATGAGTTCTCAACTTCTTTCAATTCCTCACTTTCTCTATTTTATTAGGGGGAAAATAAAAATAAAAAAATATTATTTAGGAACTGGGTACCCAAAACTGGACCGGTCCCGACCGGGTCCAGGACTAGGTCCAAATTTGAGGGCGCGGTTCCAATCTAGTTTGGGACAAGTTCCAAATTTTAGGACCCGATTCCAAACAGGTTTAGTTCTGGTTCTTAAAATTCCAACCTGGTACTCGGTCCTACTCACCCCTATCACCAGGAGCTTTGGCTCGTATATCATCCCTATTAATGGGCATTAATGTGTGGGGGTAAGTCAGCCTTAAGTAGTTTGTGCTGTAGCAGTCATGAACAAACTTCAAAGGGTTCAATCTTTCGTCCCTCAAAAATACTAAAGCGTGATAACAGGGTATCCTACGTAGCTCCCAAGCCTTGCAAGTACAAGTTCTTGCATTCAAATCCACAACAAAGGAATCAACCCTATATGTGACGCCATATAAGCCATTTGTTGCCCTCATTGCCTGCCACCACCTTGCCTTAGTCTTCTCCTTGTCTATCTTGGAAATGATCCTAGGGGTAACAACTTGCTTTAACCCTATAACCCACTCCTTCCTCATAGCTTTCTATGATTTTGTTGTACATCACCTTCAACATAGACATAATAGGTTTGAAGCTAGCTTCAATGATTGCGGCATTGAATATCTCAATTATGTTATTATCCATAGGGTTATATTTGGCATATATGCTAAAATGTAGCCTACAAAAACGCTTTGGATCTTCTTTTTTAACCAGTCCCATGCTGATGCATCTAAATCCTACAATTTTGATGTGCCTTCAAAATGCACATCATTACTAGACTTAGCAATCTTCCAAAACATCAACCTATACTGCATCCCCTTCCATTTGGCTCTTAGATTAGCATAGACATGTCTTGCACATAGTCTATGCTCAGCTTCAGGCCACAAGTTCTTCACACTCTCAATAGGGCCCTGTAATAGTCAGTACTACATAAAAACATAAGATAGTTTGCAGAGAAAACAAAAAAATAAGAAAATTGGACTAAAAAGAAAGGCTTCAAGTACCTTCTGTCGGTCTGATATGAAGGTCCATCCATAGTCATTTTCAATGTCCAAGTCCTGCCCCCAGCAGGTCACAAAACGATCCCCATGTCTCAGTATTCTCACTTCTGAAAACACCCCTTGCTATGGGATAGATTTGATTGTTGGCATCTTTGCCAAAAGAATCTGTCTAGGCTATGACCCCCTTTAGAAATCAAGCATCCAAAGATATAATCCTTCTATAGCCATCTAGGAAGTCAATTTTCAAGGGACCAATGCAAATATACAAGTTCTTGAATACATTTTGACACTTAGAGTTCTTTTAACTCTTGATCTTGGCAATGCTCCCTGAATTTTGCTTATCTACCATATAAGCATAAACTTTAAAATGTCCAAACTACTCCTTATAGTCTCCAATAGCTGACCTTAGCTCTAATGCACATCGACAAGGTGGCTTTGTAATTGTGGTGCTTCTTTGCCATAATCTTCAAATCTCTAGCCTTCAATATTGAATTGTCTCTGAAGGCTTCCATATGGTTATTAGGAATCCAAGCACTTGTCACATGCTTTTTCCCTTTCTCAAAACTAAAAGGCACACTTGCATGATCTTTGGTTGAAAAGATAACTCCTTCCCCACTTTTGACACCCAGAGCCTGCACTGACATCCATCTCCCAAGCAATGATAGTGTAGCCTAGTGGAATCAGTTTTAGTAAACTTCAAATGATACCTTTTCATAATCCTATAATTGTTAATTGCCTCCTTAGTCTCCTTATCCTTAAACAACATTTTTGGAACCAAGTCTGCATCACCACTGCCTTGGTGTCTTGGATATCTAGTCCTATAATTGTTAATTCCCACTTTACTTTTAGACGTTTTGTAAACCAAAGGGTGTGGTTTGTACTCCAATCATACAAAAACGTCATTATTATTGTCGAATGGAAAAAATACTTAGAACAACACATATAAGACTGGAGACAAATTCCGAACATAAGTTCAACGGTCGATTAATGAACCACACAAGTTCAACAATTATTGAAGTATGTCCGTTCCATAAATGCCAATCACATCCTAGGTGACATTGGTAGATAGCATCTCCTTCAAATCCTGCGGGGGTGCGGGATTCGCGTGTGAGCATGTGATTAATAAATATTTCCATACATATATGAGTTTTCACAATTCCTCCTTAGACTTTGTCTGAGCAAGTCCTGTTTGTTTTAATATTTAGATTAGCTTATCGTTTGTCATTTCTCACTACCCTATATACTTTCCATTTTTAGTTACAGCCCGTTACTTCTCCTTTATATAGATATTTACCACTAATTGTTAAATTTCTTGCTCTTGAAGATAGAAGCCAAAACTAGATCCCATAGATATTCCCCAAATAGGGACTTGATGAAGGAGTATGATGAGGACTTATCATCCTTACCAAAAGAAAAATAAAAATAAAATCACTTTTGTCACATGAATATTCTATCAGCATACTGAAGAAAAAGAAGATGGCTTACAAGTAAAATGGAAGAGTGGTCCAACAACTAAATAATTATGGTGCGGTTGAAAGTAACCTCCCCATTCCATGACAACATGCATGGTGCAATTATAGATATAGAGATTAACTTCAACTTGAAGAACTTTTGTTAAAGATCCACTACAAGACAAGGAAACAGACAGCAATGTATGGTAAGCATAATTAAGTTTGTAGATCTCATCTCCAAAGTTATTAAAGCGACCTTTCAACTTGTAAAGCTTAATTCCTAATTCATGTATTGGTACTACTACCCCAAATCACTTTCAAGGAATTTAATTTACTCAACTTACCTAACTTTAAATCGCTTTCTAAAGAATTTAATCTTTGGTTTCTTCATTCCTAGTAAACATTTTGACATATAGGATACAACAAATATGATAAGGACATTTAACGGAAAATATTAACTAATTCGGAGGACAAAATTAAACTCATGCCAAAGCAGTGTCATTGAAGATCCAAATTTAATTTCGTAATTACCAAGGTTTGGTTTCTAACTTCTCCCTTTAAACAAAAAAAAATTGATATGAGTGTCAATCAATCTAACCAATAAACGTTTGATAGATTGATTGATATGAGAATCAATCCAAGTAATGTTGAACCTAACGTTAAAAATTTAACTAGAAGATGCAGCTACCTTTAGCATTTTAGAATTTACCAATGAAAAGTGGGTTGAGGTGGGTTGGAGTGAGTTGAAGTAGATTGAAGTAGATTAAAGTAGGTTGAGGTTAGCATTTTAGAATTTACCAATGAAAAGATGAGGGCCTAAATCTTAGTATACTAAGGCCATATTTGGCAAACAGCTATTAGCTATTAGCTGTTTGTATTAGTTGGTTGAATCAACGTAACTGTTTGAATCAGTTGTTTTTGTTAACTATTTTTTAGAAAAAATATTTGGTAAAATTAGTTATTTTTAAGAAAACATTTGGCATAATTTCATTCTTTCGTCATATATCAAATTCACCATATAATTGGACATGATTCTTAATTTATTGTTGATCTAATTTTCTTTAAAATAGTTTATTTATTTTGTTTTTAAGATAAACTAAATTGCATGGGACATTTGAAATATTTATTATGTAAAATTCATTAATTTAAATGATTTGTTGAACTATTAATCCTAAAAAAAATATACAATCTCTCTTAGGCGAGAAAGAATCCCAAGAATTATGATTAAGTGCAAATAACTTCATATAAAATGTCTCTAAGATATCTGTCTATGCAAACCTATCACTACCCACTTTAAAAAAAAGAAAAAAGAAAGAAAAGATAGAAGTGCAAACATCTAAAATATGTACAATGCTAGACAATTTGTTAAGCTA
>NCQV01124665.1:0-10131 GCA_002740545.1 Lophocereus schottii
AAATTATATACAACTAGTAACAAATTAAGATTTTATCAATAAAGTTAATTTATACGTATGACATCGATCTACTTCTTTTTGGAAAGAAAATAAGATAACTAGTAAATGAAAAAATTATTTTAATTAAAAAATAATTTAAACATAAGGGTATAAATAAAATTTTACTAAACATTTTTTAAAAAAATAATTAATTTTATCAAATATTTTTTTATAAATAATTAATTTAAATAATTAATTTAAATAATTACTAATATAAATAATTAATAACTAATTGTTAGTAGCTGTTTATCAAGGGATGTGTCTACGGTTGACAGGAACACTATGGTGACCAGGTGAGGTGGGCAGAGCGAATTGACGGGGAGAGAGTGGAAGACGCGTGGAGGGACGGGTGATAGAGTTAAAATCAAAACGAAATGATTGTCGAGTTGTCGGCCACCTTATGTGACGTGGGATTGGGCCAATTGTAGTGTATTTCATTTGCAGCGCAAATAATAGAATGGGGACGATGAATGGAATGGATGGACAAATTGGAGTCTCATTTTTTAAATGGATCACACCTTCCCACGTCCCACCTTTCTCTATTTCGCTCTCTCTCTCTCTCTCTTCTCATCCAAGTCTACTGCACGTATATGCTCAACTTCCCCCTTCTACTTTTTACACTGTAACAGTATTTTGAATAATATTTGATATTTTAATTAAGTTAATATATTCATTAGATAATTTTTAGTATTTGATAACATAATATTATAATTAGTATATTAAGTAGTATTTAGTGTTTTAAGTAGTATTTTTGAAAAACTAATAGTACTAACATTTAACATTCAAAAGTCGTATTTCATATTTTTTGGCCAAAAAATATACTTTGAAAATCTTATATTTGAAAATTATTTATATCATTTTATGTCAATTTACATTATTCAGCTAACCCAATAACTAAACTTAACGAACACTTTTATTTCAACTGCTCATCTAAATAACTATTTGCTAATAGTTAAAGTAGAAATGCTATCCGCTGCGTAAATATCTATCCGTTTTCTGAACCGCTAATTTTACCGAACACGATCTTAATTAGTTACTTATGAGTACTTAACTCATCTTTATCACTTTCTAATTAAAATGCAGACAGTTTTACTACCAAAAACATTCCTATTACAGCATCCAGTCTTTTTAATAAAAGTATACTAAGAACATCCCATCTAACAAAAGAAATGTTATACACAGCGTCTTCAAAGTAGTCTTTTAGTAGCTGTCGATGAAGAAGCTCACAACATTATGTCATTCTTGTAAATAGAGGTTTGGTCTAATAATAAGGACTGAATTTTTAGATCCGTTAAAAATTAGGACTTCGTTACCAAATTAATCGTCTAATTAAGAACGTCGTAAGGTCAAAGAATCAAGACTCTTGCAGCGGTGGGATTTGTTCGTATTTGTAAGTCCATGATCTCATGGTATCTCACATCGCCTCTCTGGTACTCTTATCATAAATAAATGATAACAATTTTTTAAGAATATTCAATTTAAAAGGGTGTTGGAGTTATGGATAGAATTTATAATACCCGTCCCTGTGGGTGAAACGAGACGAGCCGAGCCAAGGACTCCGGCTTTACTCGATCAGTTAAAAGTTTACCTTGAAACTTGTCGAGTCTGAAAAGTTTCGACTCGGATTGGATGCATAATGTTTAGGTTAGAGCTCAACTCGGGCTGGACTCAGTATTCTTTTTTTATTTATTCTTGGTTAAAAAGTGTTCAAATTTAAGTCTAAAATCAAAGCTAAGTTCTAGATTTTTATATTTAACTCAGGAAATAAGGTTCAGCATAAAATTTTGTTGATGTTAAAAATTATTTCATACTTTCAATACAAACGTATAATAAAAAATAAACTAGTTAAGCTAAACCGAGTCAAATTGAGCTGAGCTAAGCTGAGCCTTGCTAAGCTCACGATCGACTCGATTTTTGATCGATTGAACCTGAGAGCTCGACAAATCGGCTCAGTTTCGTTAAGCCCATGCCCATCCTCCATTCTCCTAAATACAGAAGATTTGGTTTATTATAAGTTATAATAAGAAACCATAACATTGTACCTTTGTTTAGGGTAAGTTTAAGGTTTGAGAAGTTAAAAATGCAGGATGTTAACTAGTTTTAAAATAATTTTTTGCCTAAGAGCTTGAACCGGCGTCAATCTCACAGTTTACTGATTGAATCAATAGGAAGTTTCACAATCACATACGAAGCAGAGGAATACAAACTATACAACTAGTAGATGAATCTAATTCAATAATATGAACCATTTTCCACGAAAAAAAAAAAAGCCATTTACCTTTTGAGTCGATCAAATAGCATCATACAAGACTTTAAATCAAATGATTTTATTTTGTGTTAGTAGCTCGCCAAAATACGACCCCGATAACACAAGACAATAAGTTGTTTTCATTATTACATATCGTCTTTTGTATTCCGACTAAATAAGAAATTGCAATTTCAAAATTTTAAATATATTTAACATGTGGCTCTGTCATAACATAACGCAATAAATCATCTCTAGTATTACGTATCTTTTTTTTTTTGAGTTTTGCCTAGATAATATATAGTAATTCTAAAATTTCAAGGTATTTAATACGTACTTCTTTCATCACATAGGGCCTGTTCTTTGCATAGGTAAATTGGGACGGATAAAAGGGTGAAGTAGGTTGAGGCGGGTTGAAGTGGGTTAAAGTTTTTTTATGTAATAAATTGAACTTTGTTGAAATAGTAAAAGTGGGTCGAAGTAGATTGAAGTGAGTTAAAATATATTAAAGTAGGTTGAAGTGAATTGATATTGATATTTTAAAATTGATCCAGGAAAACAAATAGAGCCATAGTCAAATATTCGGAGTGTATACAGGAAAATTTCATACCACATGAGTCGTCATGTCAATTACAATGAACTCTGTGTTAGGATAGACTACTAGTCACTCATGGTAATGTCATATGTAGTAACTTGACTTGAACTACAATTGAGATGATGGAATCAATGTGAAAACTCAAAGATGACACATTGAGACTAAGCTACATGTATAATGTATATGACTCTTGCTTGTGAAAGGAGGCAATTTTGTTGATGTAAAGGTGCCCACAATTCACATGGGTCGGTGCTGTGTAGGGCTCCCCTCTCTCACTTGACTAGCTAGCCCTTCTGGTATCTGTCAACATCTATCTCTCTCAATTCCTAGCTAGTCCTCTCCCCAATCCCCATAATCACCCACCTATGACCTATCCATCTATTACTATTCAACATTAACCCTTTCTGGTCTTATTTTTGGTCTTTTCTAAGTACTTGTTTTCCCTTTTTTTTCGTTTCTTTTTTTTGGGGGGGGGGGTTGTGATTTGCCCAAATGGGTTAGCTTTCCCCATCCTTGGAAATTGTATGAGATATATATGTGTTACATTTGCCAATATTGGTGTTCCATAGTTATTGATTTTGTTCATGAAAATGGGTGTCATAATCTAATTAGGCCCACTTTTGTAATTATAATGTGTTGTGGCCTTCAGCGGTGGGTCCAGTCTCTGTGATCTAGATGCATTGATATTTTTCTCTCAATAGTAGCTCAAACATGGCTGCATGAATAACTAGGTTGATTGGTTCAACCTCATTCTGCCCAAGTTCTATAAAGTTGAAGCGAATATGCCTAGCTATTGGGTTTAAGAATTGGGTCCAAAAATCTTTTTTTTTTTGGGGGTTAATTATCATGAACTTCCCCAAAAAGTGAGTAACATTAACATCAGTTGAGCATAACTAAATCATTCCAATGGACAACATTAGCGCTAGCCTTAATACATGTTGTATATTGAATAGATCTAATAATATCATATTCACTTATATTCTTCTGCTGAAAATTTGCGTTCTTTCCACACTTCATAAATGGTAGCAGTAAACAAAGTTCTCATCCATTTGCTAACCTGAGACGAACCATTACATTGTTATAGCATGCCATCGCAGTTCATGCTAGAAAGTCCACTGGCTACGTGTGGTCTTAGTCCATTAAGCACCTTGCTCCAAAAAACATTTGTAATGGAACATTTGAAGAACAGGTGGTTGCACGTATGCTCACCTCCTACCATACAGAACACACTCATCTGAAGCCTGTATCCCCCTACTTTTCAGCATTGCACCTGTTGCAGTACAATTTTTAGCTGCTAACCACAAGATAAATTTATGCCTCCCCCAAGCCCAATTATGCCACACCACTTTCCACCAAAATGCTCTGTTGGAATAGGGTTTGAAAAACTGATACCATTTATTGGGCTTGTTCTAAGCATTGTGAAGCCAAGTCGATCTGAGCAGCAGCAGAGCCAACCTGACTAGCAATACCATCTCTAAGGGTGAGGAGTGATTTCCAACCCCGAACATAAGCAACATGGGCTGGAACCTGAAAGACATCATAGGCATGCAACATGTCCTTCTTAGCAGCAATTTATTTCATGTACTTGGTAGTACATGCTCCTGCTCCTGGACATCACATGTATATACATACATACGTATGTAAATGCATGCATATATACATATATCCCCCATTTTCCATTTGTGCAAGCCCCGTTGCCTTGCTTGGTGTAGGGGCTGAATGGGATGACATGCTTGCTTTTCAAAAATAATAATAAATGCAGACATATACATATAAACAGGTGCATATCTATGTGTCTCTCTATACGTACTGTGTGTATTTGTCATATTTTATTTTTAAATATAAACTTGACTATGTGGCTCTTGAGCATGTGCTTTCAGGGACATAAACGTTAGCCTAACCTAAGAAACTTGCAAATTTCAAACTTGTTTGTCCATCTCTGCTTGTAAGTCATTTGAACATGTATTGGCTCAAGCTTACTTTATCCATACTACTTTTTTTGCCCCCCCTCCCCCTGGGGAGCTAAGGGAGGAGGGAGGTTGGAGGGGATTCACTCGTAATGTTGGGATTTAATTATGTCTAGTTAATACTTCTGAGATGATTGAGTACGATTTAATAAAACTAAAAGAAATTAATATGAATTCTATGTTCCAATAGTGTCATTAAGTTTGACTTCTGAGCTTAAATCAAACTTGTCTACCACTTATAATTGTAATTATATGCTGCTAATATAAAAATGAAGTAATAAGCTTCCAACTATGGCTCGGTTTAATTTGGCGAACAATAGTTTGTATTAGTTATTATAGTTATTAGCTGGTAGCTGTTTGAATTATCTGTTTGTATTAGTTTAAAGAAAAACTATTTGGCAAAATTATCTGTTTCTAACAAAGTTGTGAGATAAAAAATTAATTTTCCAAAAAGTTATTCCAAATTAAATAGCTTATCAAATTAACTTTTTAGACCTGTACTATTTTTAATCAAAAAACTCTCCAAAAAGCTATGTACCAGACACCCTTAATCCCCCCACCCCCCAAAAAGGAAAACAATTCTATCAACTAAGGAGCATGGTAAAATTAGTAGTTCGAATTAAATAATTTGAATATTTGATGGTTTTGGATTGACAATCAAGAGAAATCAAAAGCATCACTAGCCTTAGGTCATTTTTCTTAGTCATATTTGATGTTATAAAAGATATTTACAGGAACACATCTTGATTCACTATATACATTCAAATCAGCCTTAATAAATTTGTTATTTGTGAGTCACTTCTAACAGTGATTTCTGCCAATAATTTGTTATTCATTTTCAGTATTTTCCTTCAATAATTTATTTTGGCTTTAGGGTGTAAATCATTGAAGGGATCTTTAAAGTTGGCTATCATTTTTCTAAAACTGAATATTATCTTTTTAGAACAGCATTAAATTAAAAGTGGCTTCAGTCTCTACATATCTTTATGACCTTTATTTTTTTTTTTTTTGAAAGCATCACAATCAATATTGCTGCAGTCACAAAATCCAAATTTGATGTTGGAAAAAGCGTCTTTGCCTATCAATTTCAAATTTCAATCTTGGCCAAGCTTGGACATTTTTTCCTTGCAAAAATTTACCAAATCATGCAGTTTGGGCCCACTTTAAGCCTACCACATTAGTTGAAAGTCTCTTAATATAGTGGTGTTTTTTCTTTTTTTTTTTTTTTTTTTTTTTTTTCCCGATGATGCAGATCAAAGTGTAGTTCAAGACCCTCAACGTAGAAATACAAAGACCTTACTCGCTCATCATCTTAAGGATCAATTTTGTGAAGGAAAACAATGCAACTTTGATGCTTGTTTAGGGAGATCCTTGCAATGCTAGGTACTCTAAGTCTTCCCACAAGGGCACACAAATCATTTTGAGGCTAATTGACAGCCTTAGTTCAGCTCAGTTTCAATAAAGACTGCCCGGAGTTCAATGCATTTTGGCTGTCCCAACAGCTACTGGTGACTCATTTTCAGTCAAGAAGCATCATCCCTTTTTGGATGGTAACCTAACTAGCTCATTTGTTAGCACTTAAACCAGCTACTAAATATTTGACACATTTCAGTAAGAATAGTCCAGCAGTAGCAGCAGTTCTGGAGGTTATTTTTAACCTCAGCTTAGTAGCTTATTTTGGCTGGTTTAAGGGCTTCAAAATGTGTCTAAATATTTGTCATTGAAGGTCCTAAAGGGGCATAATCAGATCATTTAGCATCATCCTTTAATTAACCAGCACAAACATTCAGGAAATACCCTTTGATCCAATGGATTTCAGGATGCTGTACTTTGTTGACCAGCTTGCCTAAGCTCGATGTAAGCAGCTGCAAATCACTTCCAAAGCCATCATTAGTAGTCCTTGGGAGTGGTTTTAACTCAACACCTCAGTAATGAAACTTAGCAAGGTGTCAAAGATGAAGGGTTAGCTGTTGTTTTAGGCCACTTGCTTTCAAATTGTTTTAGCTGTTTTTTTGTTTCAAACTAGATTTTGTTTTAGTCGTTGATCTTGTGTAAAAGGCTAAGTATAAAGGCCTTATTTTTCATTGTAAGCATCAGATTATGATATAGGAAAACCCTCAGTTGTTGGTTTACGCAAACTCTCTCTAAACTTTATCCTACTTTGGTGGTGTTTAGGAGCAGGTCCTTTATCTGATCTTCTGTTGCTCAGGTTTTAGGAAGGTTGGTGGTGGATCTTCAATCTTAGTTGGTAGAGTTGTTCTCCTTTATTCCAGGGCATATCTTCCATGTTGAGTTGCTAGGTTTGGTTCATGCCAAACTTATTGAATTGAGCATACATCACCTGATCATCGCTTGTCGAGGGTGAGAAGGGTATAAACATGCATTTGAAATACGCCAAAGTTCCATCAAAGTAAAATGACTAACAAAGTTGATGTCCAAATACGCAAAAGGAGTGTCCAAATATAACAAATTATCTTCTACTATAGTCAAGTCGATTGTTCATCAACGCCGCCATTAAGGTTTGAATTTGGTAACTTTCATGTACGTTATGTAAACAAATTGAAAGGGCCTACACTTTTAATGCCTTGATGAAATGGTCACCAAGGATACTT
Source organism: Lophocereus schottii (assembly GCA_002740545.1). Classification (NCBI taxonomy): domain Eukaryota; kingdom Viridiplantae; phylum Streptophyta; class Magnoliopsida; order Caryophyllales; family Cactaceae; genus Lophocereus; species Lophocereus schottii. The sequence goes on from NCQV01124665.1 coordinate 7,459, forward strand.
GTTGGATATCAATAATTATATCCTAAGGTCGAATTTTAAGATGTATAATTAAAACACAGTTCAACACTTATCCTTCTCACCCTACTATCAATGTTAAAACAACAACCGCCAGACAAGAAAATCTATACTATTTAAATTAACCTAATCAAACTTCAATACTATCAACCGATTTAACCTAGTTGAACTCAATTCCACTCTTTTTTTAAACCAAAAAAAGAATAAAAATAAAAATTTGAAGTGATCAAAGGCCCACTTAAAGTGTTAACTCAGGTTAGGCTGCCAGATGGACTGGCCCGGTGGCTGCCATGCGACCACACTTGTGTTAGGACAACCAGTAGTAGATGACACAAACATAATGGTCCCTTCCTATTTTATGTTGGCCCCCATTTACCTTCATAACAACAAATATTGGATGTTGATGCATATCTCCACATATGCTCCTAATAACAAGGCAGCCATGACAACAATAATTAAAGATGAAAGGTGAATGCCAGCCCCAATTGTCTCGTCATAAAGCGATAACTATTATTCATTGCATCAGACGTATGAGTTAATCTGTGTTTCAAATGCATACAATCACTAGCTTTCTAGTGTAATTTGAGTCATTCTCATGAGCCTACTGCATTTATTATGCATATAGGTTCAACTTTGATCATTTTATTAGTTGAAAATGTAGTTATTATGTCCAATTGGCCTCCAATGCCCCAATGCCAGAAAAGGATGATGAAATATCCTATCTGCTCTCACCCTTTAATTTGCAGTTGAAAATGCATGGTTGAGGATCTGCATTTTTCTCTGGGGAAAAAAAAACTAAATGCGTGAAATATATTTTGACAATAAGGCTGCTAAAGACGTGGCAAATTAGGCTATATTCTTCAAAATTAAGGTAATCGTTCAGAATGAGTAACTTTTGATAATAATTTACACACACCAGAGTTACTGAAAATGCAACACTTAAGTATATAGTTTAGATTTGCTTATAACTAAAAAATAACAAGTTTTCACACTAAACGGTCAAATCGTGTCGGCTTCGGATCGAAATCGGTTTGGTTCGGGTCAGGTTCGTGTTTCTTTCAGTAATTTCGGGTCAGGTTCGTGTCGTATCATCACATCGGGCCAGACTTTCCCAGTTCTAGATGCAATGGCTTTGTCTCCAACTAGTAAGTGGAGGTTTGCATGAGGATCAAAGGCCAGGAAAGATATGACACCAAACTGAGCAGCTGAACTGGCCAGAAACTTTGCTTCAATCCATATTCTGTTTCCTTAGTGACGGGTCCTTTTTTGAGAAGCTTTGCACGTTTGTTTGTTTGTTTGACGTCTTTTTATTGTTATAATACTAATACATTTCATGTACTAGTCGACCTAGAAACGAGAAAATGAAATTTATGCGTAGAGTTGAATCATGGGGACACAGAATTAAAGTCTTCAAAAGGAAAGTGAGCAAACTTGTACTAAAAGACTATACTTGGGGCTTATAATCAGTAGATTGTTGAGCCATAGAATGTATATTGGTGAGCTATCCATGTAGTAATTCTAAAGGTGACTTATAAATTATAAGACTGTTTTATTTGAAAATTAGCAAATCCTATAATGAGCGTTACAAGAAGAAAAAAGATAAACATTAGCTTTATTTGTTAATTCAATAACTAAATTTGCTGATGATTAGGCTCTGTTCGGTAAAATTAGCTGTTTAAGTAGCGGATAGCAGTTCAGGTAGCAAATAACTGTTTAGATAGCGGATAGCGGTTCTAATTTAGCTGTTTAGATAAGCGGTTAAAACTAATGTATTCGATAAATTTAGCTGCTATGCTAGCTGATTAATGTAAATTGACATAAAAGAATACAGATAATTTCCAAAGATAAAATTTTTAAAGGATATTTTTTGGTTAAAAAATATGAAACGCTATTTTTAAATATCAAACGTTAACACTATTAGCTTTTCAAAAACACTGCTTAAAACACTAAATGCTACTTGAAATGCTAGTCAAAATCCGTACACTAAAAATTAACTAATTAGTATATTGATTTTGTCAAAATACTAAACGCTACCTAAAACGTTGTTGCTGAATACAGCATTAAAAAACCCTTTGATTAAATAGCTTTGTTGCTAAAATAATCTTTTTAATAGTTTGATTAGACCGTTGTCAACGATGCGGAGATCTAATTTTGCTGTAAAATTGAAGAAACATTTGGCTTTTGCATTAACAAAAAGTGGCAGGGAAAGACTGATGAAACTTGAACAGAGCCTCCCAAAAACAAGCCTATCAGACTTAGCATGGGCTCTGCTCATGGGCTTGTCGTTGTGGACTGCAAGCCCACGTACATTGGAGAATACTCAAATTGAGACCACTTCCCTCAAGGGTAGAGTAGTCTATTCACTCTGTTAAAAACCATTGCCAATGGCCGAAGCATCAATGACAAACAAACATGACTTAAAGAGTTTAGACCACATTACAACCCACATCTATTTACGGAATTGTGTTTAGTTAGGAAATGAATAGTTATGTTATTGCTTTTTTGTATTAGACTATCAATATACAGCGAAAAATACTTACACAATTTAAAATTGTCATTCAATATTGGGGGTCTTTTGTTTTCAACCTATCATAAATAGCTTATTATTGCTGGGTGTTGAGTAGGGGGTGGGCAACGAGCCAGCATCCATCGGGTCAA
>NCQV01124679.1:4006-16007 GCA_002740545.1 Lophocereus schottii
ACATTTTTGTTTTTTTTTTTTTTAAATATAATACCTACATCTATAATGTTGAAATTTGATATAAAAATAAAATTGAATTAAAGGCTCCCTAGCCTAAATTTCTCTTTCCCTATCTCCCTTCCTCCCCCTTTGTTATGTTGATTTTGGATTTATAATTTAGTCTAACACTAGTCTCTTTAATTTTCTTTTATTATTATTATGAAGTTTTTTGACTATTTAATTGCCTTTTGTTTGTGCTGCAGAATTTTCTTTATGTTTGCACTAATCATTTGTTTTAAACTTGATGCTAATTGTTTTCCCTTCCTTTTGGTGCAGCTGGAAGGTTGAGATTGGTTATTTGTATTTTTATTCATGTTTGGCATGATCACTTCACACGTTAACTTTTTTCTTTTATAGTTTTATTACGTTTTATAACATGCTGCAGATAATTTGGGCTATGTAACCAATGATTTTAGTAAATGATGTGTGATAGTAACATGTCATGATTTCAACACACTTTTTATATTAAATATAAAATATGAAGAATCTCATAGAACAAACGTAGTAGACTATCAATATATATATGTGTGTGTGTGTGTGTGTGTGTGTGTGTGTGTGTGTATATGTATATATATGCATATGTACATATATATTTGAGTAAAAAGGTACGCACATTATTATCGCATTACAAGTCTCACTAGTCTGGAAATATGAGACGGAAGGTTTGGAAAAAGAGGGATGGAACATCTGTGAAAAATAGACTACCGTAGTTTGTATCATATTTTTTTATAATGTATATTAACGATGACCTTAATAGATAGACACCTATAGACAGATCTTAACGTATGTTATGGGTGTCCATGGGCAACCCTAGCCCAAAAAAAAAACTGTAGTTAGGTATGCTGAAGGGATTAAAGGTAGTATTGTTGGACCCCCCTCTAAAACGTCTACGAAACCTGCTTAGGCACCACAGACCTAACTACTAACCCCTTAAATTTTTCCTTTTAAATAAAAATGCAGCTATAAAGATAAAACTAAGCTCAACCTCCAACATATCTCTCACTCCCTTGCCCTCTCAGTGTGTGTCCTGCTCTAGTCAAAAGCAACAGGCAAGAAAGTAGAGGAAATCAAGCACCAAATCAAACTCTCTCTTTCTTCCTCTCTCTTTCTCTTTCTAGCTCTACCAATATTCGCACTTTGGATGTCTCTGCTGTTCCCATGAAAGAAAAGTACTAGACTAGTGAGAGGGAAGGTGGAAAGGGACAGTGGTCAATGTGAAATCCACCAATTGGACCACCACTCATAAGCCCACAACCATTAGCGGCTAGTCGGCCACCTATCCAAAACCCAGCCCAGCTGCTGAACAATGTTCAGTTTCGATGTCAGCTAGCCTTTTCCATTAACAAGTATTACCATTAGACACACTCGGTTAGGGTTTCATCTTTGAACAATTGAATTGAATTTTTTGTTTTGGTTGAATTGCTTCTCGATTGCTTGGTTTTGTTTTGTTGGGAACATTGAAATTGCTTGGATATGCCCTTGCAATTGTTTGGCTCTATTATGTAAGAAACATTGAAGTTGTTGGTTGTTATAGTAGGATTTACCCCCATAATGTTTGAAAAATTTACTTTTTGGTACTCTAAGGTTTGGTATAAAGATTTTCGAAACCCACTTTTTTAGATAAATATTTCTCAAACTATACAGGTTTGGGTAATTTATTTTTAGCAGACAAATATTTCTATTTCTAAACTTCAACTTTATAAAATTGCGAATTGGTCCCTAATATTTAAATATGACTATTTTTAGTATTTTTTCTTCTTATAATGACTTTATTAGTACTGGTTATCACAATCTACTATTTATATCTTAAATATTATATTTTTTTGTGATTAGCGGCCTACTATGCTTAGCAAAATAAATAAAACTTATTTAGAGAATTTCGATCATTGCCTAAACTTAGTCGGCGCTGGACCCTGGTGTTCCTCTAGCTTCCGGCTTATAGAGATTACTAATCACAACCCCTTCTTCCTTAGATCAGGCATAGCACAGATCTGTTTCATTTCCTACCTCGGACCATAGTAAGTAATAAAGTTGTTAATCTTTTGGAAGAATAGTGGTTCGTTAATCAAGAAATTATAATGCTTAAGACATAAGGTTCGATTGAATAACATTCCCTACTACGAAACTTCTTTTATTGGAAGCTTAAAGGTGGAAATATTACAATGAAAAGCTTTGAAGAAGGAGTTAAGCTAAGATCATTAGAGATTCTTGCCGATAGAGAAATGGAGGATCTCGACTTCTTATGTGCTCAAGAATGCTCAAATGACCATATCCCTTCTCAACACTCGACTTCCTCTTTTTATAGAGGATTGGGGGTACATAGGATGCCCTAATGGCTACAGTACATAATGATTTTTCACATGGCTACAGTACACATTGATGGCTACAGTACACTACTTTATTTTACAAACCAGACACTTGTTAAGATAGTACAATAATGGGGTAGCTAGTTTTTAGAACTTTTAATGACGACAAGACTAGTTACCATTATTGAGATTCTGCATGCCTTCACCTCTAATCATATTTTCCAAGCCATCATTATCTGGATAATCATCAAAATCTTTATCTAATTGAAGATGCTCTTGACCACATTTCTCAAATACCTCAAGAAGATATTTATTTCCTTTTAAAGATAAGAACTTTCTAGCTCCCACATCAAATAGATAATCAAAGATATCTTTTGAGACTGCTCCTTCCACCTTCATATATTCTTTAAACTCATTGTCATAGGTAAAAGTAGTATTTTCATAATGCATTAACATTTTTCCTTGTTCAATTAATGCCCAACATTGACAATAAATATTGAAAAATCCAATGGCTCTTGCTATTACAGGATCAGTAATTAGATGCACCAGTTGTTCAGAAACCCATTCTTATCGTTGGTCATTAAGACTGCCGTAATCAATAATCTAAATAAGATAATGGGCTGGCTTGGCTTTCTCATTTTCGTATTCAATTAATGCGCTATACCCTTCCAAATTTAAGCATCTGTGACCTGGGAGTTTTGTTGGACAATCCAGAGATGTAAGAATCCAATGGATCCTTCAGAGCATGCATTGCTAAAATATTGTTAGTTTTGAGAAAAAGGGAACTTTGGATCTAGGATTTCTATAAAATAAATTACCATCCTATATTCTCATGCTTTAAAGACAGGGTCATTTGGAGATAATGAATTTGCTAAAAAGCTAACACCAATAACTCTAGATTTATAATAAATCGAACTTAAATCATGTTTATTTATTTAATTAAGCCATATTCTTAATTTTTCACATTTATTTATCTTATTTAATCATCCCGGTTGGGAGAATTTATTTGGGGTCACTTTGCAATTCGAGTTTCATTTACTGTAATAATTTCAGATGAATCGATATTAGGCCTCGGTAAATAGGATTAGATGATTAATTATTTTTGATAATGTCACACAAATTTAATTTTTAACTGTGCAAAAATTTGGGCTCAAATTCATTAGGTTTGGCCCCATTCATTTGGGCCCGATTTGCGGGCCGATTCATTTTGGGTTCAATTTTGGCCCGAAAATTTTGGTGTTCTTAAATTAAGTTAATCAACATCTTTTGTACTAAATTATAAATAGCGAAAAGCTACTTTTGGTGCTTAAATATTAGCCATGCTATTAAGATAAGCTCAAAAGAAAAAAAATCATGCCAGTCTAGCCACACATTCTTTCTCCTTCCTCTTCTCCTTTCTTCCCCCACCTCACGTTACTGCTGCTATGTGGCTGAGTTTTGGTGGCTACTGCCACATTTTACCACCAGCGAGGGCCACCTCTGGCCACCAGCTCCCACCCGTAATGCCACCAACCACCAACCCCAACTTGTACCACCACCAAACACCACCTCCATCTTCTTATATTCAAGCTTGAAGTGAGATAAACTCTAACTCCACCTTGATTCATTTTTTGGTTGTTGTGATTATTTTAGTTATGATTTGTGTTCTTATGAACAAAATAAGTGCTAGCATGCAAATTTCATTGTTGCTGGAGATGTTGGATATTGTGGTTATGGGTTTGAACTTGATCAAGGGGGTTCGCATCAAGAAGGTGTGAGCTCGAGTTGTTTACCTAATTGTTGTGATCTTGGAGTAAAAAATAAAATTTAAAGGTTGTGAGTGATCTTATTAAATTTATTATGCTAGTTAGATGTAAGTTTGTGCTAGACATGATCTAGGGTTTCAAAATCATGTATGAATAAGGCGAATTTTTGAATCAAGCATATTTTTGTGTATAATTGGATAAAGAAAAGAATGTTGGATATGTTGTTTAGCTTCGAAAATCACTTGAGGTGATGTTGTATAAAGGGGTGGATTATGGAAATTTCCACAATTGATTATAAATGGTCATTTTGCCCATTTATGTAAATAGTAAGCTTATGGATGTGTTTTAAGTGATTTTGAAAAAGAAAAGAAATGAAAATTTGATGTAGATGATTATAGAGTAAATTTCTGTAACTTAGCTTTATAAGGTGATGATAAGGAACAAGGCTTTGTTAAATGATTTTGAGGAGTGATTTTAGATGGGGAGTTATGTGAAGAGAAGGGGGAAAACAAGAACAATAGTGCTATGAACATATCTGAAACAGGGGTAACTTTGCAATTAAACTGGCACTATTTAGCCCATTAAAAATTTATGATTTTTGGTGGGTCGATAGGTCCATGCGTTGACTTTCAAATTCCCTTTGAATCACTTCATTCTGAGTTGTAGGATAAATCTGAGCTGTGCACAATTGTGTTTCAACTCAATTTTAGAGGCTGTGTTGTGGTAATTGGGTTTGGCACTATGAATAAAAGTATTGCAGGACCTCCTAAGCTTTTGATATTGGATTTTTATAGCTCAATTGGAGTTCGGAGGTGAAAGATATGGATTTTCTAAAGTAGACCTTTCAATGGTAATATGAGGAAAGAAAGAAATCATGGCATTTCGAAATACTATTCGGAGTCCCTACGTAATTATGGATATTGTAAAGAAATTACAAAATTTAGCGAGTTCAAAAACTTTCATTTTTTATAGAAGCTTACTTGGGTCGGAAAAACCGAGTTGAATGGGCATGGGAATGAAATTGAAGAAGTGAAGAGGTTAATGACACAAGCTAACGTTATATGAGCATTCCTGAACCTCACAACAACCCTCTTGGCATTAAACCTTCCATTATTTATTTCAGAAACATCAAAAATTCATATTTCATTTATATCCATTAATGTCTTTTTATTATCACCTTAATTATTTCATTTTGTTCTATTTTACTCCAACTTATTTCACTTCGAGTTCAGTGAGCCTTACTTATTTTGTTTTCAAATCATTTTAGTGTAACTTCTCTTATATTGAATTGCTTGAATCATGCATGCGCTTTTTATTAATCAATTTCTATAAAGTTATAAATTATGGGAGTAAAAGTTGTTTACTAACTGCATTTGCCTATAACTACATTTCATAAGCATAAAGGGGGCCTAGTCTATCATGTTCTATTATGCATGAGTATTATCAAGTGACATTGCATTTTAAAGACTTTAGGCACGTTCATTACCTGTATCTTTAGAAATCAACACGTATTTATTAAAATATAATGCTTTGGTAAGTACATCAATGAATCAGTTTAATCAGTGATCAGTCACATAATTAGTGACCACATCAGTTATCAATTATAGGGCATTGCCCTTTAGTTATCCATACGACTTCAGGCCAGGTCCTTGATCGGCTTGGCAGGTGTGTACCTAACAATAGATCGTAACAGTTACAAGGGAACCACCTCTAGATAATAATCAGTAATGCGATTTTACATTTATCTCAGTCACTATTTTAACTTAAAATGAATTGCAAAGCAGGCCCAACAAATATTGCAAGGTTATTTTACAATACAGTGATGTATGTACTAAGCTTCAGCTCACCATTCGAAATGTTTTCCTATTTTATTTTAGGCATGTACAAGAGTTGCTTTATTCAGCCAAGCCAGTTGAAGAAATCGAGGGCCCAAGGACATCTAGATGCGTTCATAGTGGTGGTTGTTTATATTATATGGAGACCATTGGATAAGCACTTCAGTAGATAGTGATGTAAGTTAGTAGTCATTACTTGTATATGATTTGATGAAGTTTGAATATGTATATAAGTGACCCATGTTATATCCAGTCATGGTGTATAGAGTCTAGTCCTATGGGTGGTGGTAACACCCTGTTCATTGGGTTTATCAGTTATAATAGAGATTATGGAGATGAATAGTGACATAGGTGCATCCGGGGCATTATAGTTTTGGTATCAGAGCAGGGTTATGAGTTTATTTTAATGGGATTATGAAGTATGAAGAGTTGGGATGGAATGTTCATAAGATGGGTTAGTGAAAGCTATTATAGCATGGTTAAAGATTTGAGACCACGGAAATGGATATTTAGCCCTTTCATATTGATCTTTTACGTTTGTATGGTCGATACGTCCTTCTGCAGTGCACAGGATGTTGCGTGTTGCTTTGACCACCCATGTTTCTTTACTACATGGTAGCATGGCAGTCCACTGGTATGACCTCTATTATGAGTTTGATAGCCACAGTTATGGTCCATACTTCTATAGAAAGTTGTGGTCAGTACCTAAAGTTGCCCCTTGGGGTTCGTTTTTATCATTATAGAGTTCATAACCCTAATGGGTGCATTTAGATAAATTTGTCTAGATTGTGATAATCTATGGGGAATCCTCCTAAGATATATGAGAACACTTAACATTGGGGTATCTTATGGTGTAAGAAATGAACCCTTGTGGACCATCTTAGTTTGACTGTTCCAGTATTGGATTATGCATACCTTCCCCGAACAAAGAAAAGGGTTTGATGAGGGCTACATCAGGACAGGCCATTATATGAAGTAGACTTTATCATAGTGAATATGTGTGAGCACTTAAGCATGGGTTACCAAGATAACAGGAGTGGAAGACTCCATGTTATTATGTTTTAGCGAGCATATCAATGATTACATGGAACCAATGTAGAGAGCTTGATAACATTACAAGGAAACAAGGTCGGAAGTAAGTGAGATACTAAGGTGGTAGAACTATTCCAGTATTAAGAGAAATGAAAGTAACTTCTAGAGTATTCATTTTAACAAGAGTTTCCATGGGGGCATGTAGGATGTAAGAGAAATAACCTGAAGAAGTGATATGTATGTACACCTATTATGTGCACTTTGCTAGTATGCACATTATACTCTTCAGGGATTTTTGGAGATGTAGTACATACTTTAATTATGAGTTATTCAATGACCAAGTATTGGGTGATGTAGAGAATTAGAGAAGTATAGCATGCCATATCCTTTGTTACTTGAATCTTGTATTCTTAACCATGTTTACTTGTCAGCTACCACTACCGCATTCTCCATAAACGATAGTGATACATAGACCATTTGAAGAGAATATGGGATTAGATTGCTCAGTTCAGAAAGGTACCAGTTTAGCTCAAACTCATGACGTGGTAGCAGAGTTACATAGCGAGTGGATCACAAGATTCTCCAGTTTAGCCCAGCACTTAGGTAACTTTTCTTGTAAGCAACTCAAACCCAAGCAATCATGATCATTTACCTCACTGGTTATATAATGGAGCCTATAATGATCCCCAGTGTGTGTGGCTATGCAACTTACAAGAATATTCAATCCTCTCTGCTTACTGTTTAGTCATTGATGTATTCATATTTCACTGTCGCATACTCTAACTCTTTGTTCCTATTCACTTATTATTCCTAAAGCCTTTTGTCTTCTGACCTCAATAGAGTTGAATACAGCTAAAGATTTAAGGGTGATTGTGAGCTATAAGGTGTTTATAAGCTATGCTGGACTAGTTATATAAGTAGTTGGCTATAAGTTAATATGTATGGATGCATATTTTCATTTATTTAGGAGTTATATTATATTTTCATTTCTCTCATCTGCTCAAATCTTACAATTGTGTACTCCAGGTATGTAAACCATTGAGTTATGAACTCCAATATATGGTCATTAAGCTATTAAAATGTTTCTTTCCATTTCAAGTGTTTATTGTAAGGCTTGAAGCCTGGATTTGGTCAGTTTAAGACAGAACTTTATCTATTTTATCCCAGGATTTAAGGGTTTCACTGAGGCACATTAGCATATTTCATGTCGAATATAGTGATGTCTGAAAGCCAATATGAGGATGCCTTTTACACCTTCCTAAGAGAACTATTACATTATCAAGGAACATATGCCCCTCTGGATAAGGAAAATGCCTTGTAGGGCTATATCTTTAGGTTGAATAAATATGCGGTGGACATTATAATGAGTACTTATGTCTATTGATGACAGTTTAGTAGCTTATGGTATGTTACTTGATATTATATGGGTTGTATGTAGTGTGACAAGTTGTCATGTAAAGGGAACATCTGTTTTTGTCACAAAGACCTTACATTGGCAATGCTGCTATTACACCTAGTCATTGACCTACCTTTACCCTAGCCCTTGGATTGTTCAGGGTATCATTTCATTGCTTATAGCACTCACTTGCTCTGTATTAGTTCTTTGTCTAGACCATTGCTTTAAGGGCTGCGTCTGACATCTACACCATACCATGTATCACTTATCTTTTGCAAGAATGCTTTTCATATAGTATTTCTTATAATGGTTGTCAATGTTCTGATACCATTGACTGTTATCATTTTTGTTCATTTTCCTGGGAGCATAATCTCGCATGTATTGTATATCTCTTTTATTCATTGTTGAATACCTGTATCTCATTCATTTATTATTGAGAGCGTGTTCACATATATACCTTATACTCCATTTAAACGTAATAACACGCTCGTATGACTTGCTCTGAATTCATAAGGTGATTGATCTCTCATTGGTGTGGGTGATTGTTGTAATCCTCTTACTCTCCTTATTTTGAACTTCAACTCGCACATATATATCTTACATGCTCAAAAGCAAACTCCAACTTTTCTATTCACTCTTATTGCTAGACTTAAACTGATTTTATATGAGCAAAGACATGTTTCTAATATAACTTGTTCAATCTATTTACTCATCGATTGCACTTAACCGATCTAATCTATTGATCCATTTATTGCACTTGCAACTCCGACACTATATTTTATATCCTCATAAGTAAGCTTTGGTAATGCTTATTTAATCTTATTGCCGTACTTTACTTAGTTCCATATGAGCAAAGGTATGTTCCCACTGCAGCCTATTTAATCCATATATCTATTCATTAGACCTTGCTTGTTCAAGCTATTTATTTATCCGTTGTACCTTGTTTATCTAATTTATTTCTCTATTTATTGTATTTTGTTTGGCCACTCTCTTGATTGCATTTATCCGATCAATGGTGTCTAGAAAGTCACCTGTTGGAACTCAGTCACTGGCCATCTTGTTTTTAAATCATCAGCTGAACTCTAAGGTAATTGGGCCATCTTTCTTCTTGGATAACTATGTATTGGATCCTTTATAATCAATATTTATAAACCATAATTGTTGTGGTATTATGTTTCAGAATTCTAGATAAACTCATGGTTATCTTTATTCTAACAACCCTATGATAATCTCTCCTTTATTAGCCTTTTCTAGTCTCATTGTTCATTTTTTTTTTTTTTGTATGTAATGATTCGCTTGGCTAATAATTCCATCACTCTCATCCCTAACTATAGTCATTTCTTTGTCCATTATTGACCGGGAGCAGATCCTTAAGTAGTCCGATGAGGGGAGATCATGTGAAGTATTAGGAATATTAGATGAGGGCATTTTGATAAGGGTATATTCTCAAGCACAGTCTAATTATATTGGAGTAAGCCAGAAGAAACGTTGCATATAAGGTTAGAGCTAACCCAAGCAAGCATTAATAGGGAAAATTCCAGTACATGTTGAGGGGATATGAGGTCGACAAAAGAGTTGTGCTGGCAAAACAAGGAAATAACCAAAGTCTCAGATGGGTTATGAAGTATTTCAAAAGGCTTTTTCTAGTCAAGGTACTAAGAGATTGACTATCCAAGGACAATTAGGGACTTGTTACATTGGGCCTTGTGGTTCATTGAAAGGTTAAATCCTGTAGTTTGTTGCCTGCACCTACCTATTGAACCCAGACACATACCTAATGTGTTTTATAGCTCGTTATAGTATCAAAGTACTTATCAGGGTGTACAACAGTTTCCATTAGTGAACAAGGTGACGAACCAGTAGTGAGCTCCTCATCACTAGTGACAAGATTTTTTTATTTTGAAGAGAATATCAATTTTAAACCAAAGTAATTAATTTCATTTAAGCATCTAGAAATATTAATGGATCCAACTCCCTTGAGTTTGAGACTGTAGTACTTCATAACCTAGGACAACATTTGTATTTGCATGGAAGTCCCAGCAGTCAATGTAGTGAAAATACTAGTAGAGAAATTTGCATGAAACATCAAGGTAAAACAATGTAGACATTGACGACAAAATCATCGTTTTGGTCATGAAGGTCTTCTTCAGCATTCAATGAGGTGACATACATCAGACGACTCTTGAGAATAGACTATTAGAACCAATAGAAAAGCTATGTTGATAAAAGAAGGAGATTCCTGAAGTTTCATGTAGACGATAAGGTTTTTCAAATAGTTTTGCCAACTAAGGGTATAAGAAGGTTAAACAACGAGCTAAATTGAGGACAAAATCTATTAGACCATACAAGTTTATTGAAAGATTGAATCCCATAGCCTGTTGACTAGATCTGTTTATATAACTCAAACATTTGTGCAATGTGCTCCTTACCTCACAACATAAGCAGTACATTTCAGATCCTAACCACGCTCTCTTAACCAAACCCATTGCGGTCAATGAGCGTCTATTCTTTGAAGAGCACCCAGTCCAAACACTAGATCTCATGATTAAGCAACTACACATCAAGCAAATACCTTTAGTCAAAGTATATTAGGTAAATCATACCTCCTCAAAAGCCACTTAGGAAAACCGAGGATGAGATGCAAGCCAAGTATACACATATATTTGAGATGAACTTGCATATTTTATCAAAGCTCATAAGTTTCAAGGACGAAAATCTTTAAGGGGAGACGGCTGTAATAGCCCGACCTTAAATGATGTTTATTTATTTAATTAAGCCATATTATTAATTTTTCATATTTATTTATCTCCTTTAATTATCCCAATTGGGAGAATTCATTTTAGGCCCCACTTTGCAATTCAAGTTTTATTTGCCATAACAATTTTGGATGAATCGATATTAGGCACCGCTAAATATGATTAGGTGATTAATTATTTTTTATAATGTCAGAAAAATTTAATTTTTAACCATGCAAAAATTTGAGCTCAAATTCATTAGGTTTGGCCCAATTCATTTGGGCTCGATTTGCAGCCCGATTCATTTTGGGCTCAATTTTAGCCTGAAAACTTTGGTGTGCTTAAATTAAGTTAATCACCATTATTTGTACTAAATTATAATTAGGAAAACGCTACTTGTGGTGCTTAAATATCAGCTAAGCTATTGAGATAAGTTTAAAGAAAAAAAAAACCATGCTAGTCTAGCCACACATTCTTTCTCCTTCCTCTTCTCCTTTCTTCCCACACCTAATGTTACTGCTATTGTGCGGCTCAGTTCTGGTGGCTGCCGCCACATTCTATCACTAGCCAGGGCCACTTCTGGTCACCAGGCCCCACCCCCAACACCACCAACCACCAACCCCAACTTGTACCACCACCAAACACCACCTCCATCTTGTTATATTCAAGCTTGAAGTGAGGTAAACTCTGACTCCACCTTGATTCATTTTTTGGTTTTTGTGATTATTTTAGTTATGATTTATGTTCTTATGATCAAAATAAATGCTAGCATCCAAATTTTGTTGTTGTTGGAGAAGTTGGATATTGTGGTGTTGTGTTTGAGCTTGATCAAGGGGGTTTGCATCAAGAAGGTGTGGGCTCGAGTTGGTTATCTAATTGTTGTGATCTTGGAATGAAAAATGAATTTAAGGGT
>NCQV01124688.1:2197-15483 GCA_002740545.1 Lophocereus schottii
TTGGGTCGATGTCGTATGCCTCGACCACTTCATCATGTTCGCATATATGCTCCAAGCAGAAGCAATGATGTCCATCAGCCCAAAGTTGTTCCTTCCATTCATCTAGCCAGTTTGGATTGAACTCCCTCAAGAGGAGGACTTGTCCGAGCACAAGTTGACCAGAGGGAAGCAAACACTAAAGGTTTCGTAACTTCTTCCACTCATTTGGGTTGAAATCATCCTACAACTAGACAAGGAAGTCCATGAAGGTTTGGAGGTAGATGTTGTCCTGGAGGTAGATGTTGTCCTAGGGGCAGAAACGAACCCCTTGAACACACCCAAGGGTTGGTAGGGATTGTTGAGAATTACCAGGGTTAGCCATAGTGAAGTTCACAAAATATTTGAATGGTAGCATACACCGTGTGCGTGTTCAGTGTGGGTATTGCAATGGGAGAGATGAAGGGCTTATGTAGGCATACATGTCATAAACGATATCAACTACCTTCGCCCGCTCCCCCCAATGTCAGTGCTTTTGTAGTTAACTTCAACTTTAACGTACGACCCCGACATAGTTAGAATTGGTATTCATTGATACTGTCAGCACTATAATTAGTACGGTTCAATATGTCGTTTTATTTTTAGTGCATGTAATCAGTGGGAACTTATATTGAAATGACATTCATCCTATTCGGTCCTAAATGATCAATTTCTTTATTCCAACTATGTAACAAGTGGCTTTATTCCGACTATGTAACAAGTAACCACATCGGACCTTTACCTAATGTAAGATTTTCTATTGCGATCATGCCTTTCATGTTCTTGGTTCGGATGCAGCAAACATTTTCAGTATTCTGAGTTGGGTCAATTCATTGTTACGATCACCATCATTACAACATCACTTCCATTAATTATGAAGTGGGTCCCCCATCCCATTAGTACGCACCACTTTGGCGGGATGGTTGCGTTATTAGAGGGAATTCTCCAGCCAATAACACGGGTTCCCTCCCCTTATTTAATGCTTTCCTAACCTTCACTGAATTGATTTCTGGCACCAACCTTCTCCACCAACCTCTGTACAGCTTCACACACCCACTTATCACATTAATTGACCTCCCACCAATCCAACTATAGCAGTAATCACCAACTTCAAATTCAATTCCACAATTAATGGCTAACCCAGGCGAGGAATCAAGGGGGAGGGAAGTTATCTGCGATTGTGGGGACACAGTTGACTTCATTCCCGTAGTTGGAGACCAGTGCAGGAGGCACACCGTATGCCACAAGGTAAAATTTAGTCCAATTTGTGCATACATACAAAAAAACTTATGGTGGCCACATTTCATAAACTAATAAATTTGACAAGTGTATAAAAATAAAATAACAAATTTTATTATGATTGTTCTAGAGAAAGTGCAACCACTTTATGTGGATTGACCGTGGTTTGACCAGGGCGGAAGAGATATCTGTTTGGGCCCTAGAAGCTAAGAACAGGGCATTGAGAGGTCAATTCTTGACGGCAACTGCGACAGTGCGTCATTGTGTACATAAGAAGTGGTGCTTGTCGGAAATGAACTTGTGTATGATGGAGCAGTACATATGGATGTATGTTTTCGTAACCGCATTTGTGCTACACGTCATCATTGTTGCGTACATTGCGAACTAACGTTTGAAGTGTGACTATCTTTTTTTTTGGGGAAGTACGTGGAAGGTTGGCGAGCATCGTACAGTATGTACGACCTTTGGTTGTAGTGATGTTGTGATAGGGCACCGTATGCATCCGACCTTACACACATATGAGAAAGTACCTTAGATGTGTCTTGGCCCTATGGTACCTTCAACTATGTGGTGGTAATTGTGCTTTTGTGTGGTCCTCCTACTCACAGGTTGTCATCATATTATGTCAAACCTATCTTTGCTGTATCATGTGCCGAACGAGTTGTTTCGTGTTTTTTGAATTGGGTGTTATACCGCCTTCTACCCTCGTGTAATTCAGCCTCACATTATGTGAATAGCTTCTCTTTCAATACTTTTCCCACCCATTTTTCACTTACAAAATTTATTTATCAACACACATTGGGTGACCTAGGTATACCAATAAGAAAATTGAGGATACCCAATGTAGGTTGCAATCCTTAACTGGGACAACGTGCCCATCCCGGATTACATATGCGGATAACCGGGGAAAGACAATGAACATTTGAGGGTCATCGTCGCACCCAACTACGACATTGATTTGTATATCCATAATCTATTTATTATACATATTCCCATCCTAGGAATATCCATTAACTTACGAAGGTTACTTACCTTAAACTGAGTGCATTACGTGAATACGTCAGAAAAGTTTAGATAGCCAACGTTGTCAAATATCCTACACTGGGAAAGTTCGTCCCACCTGGATTGTGAAGGTGGACCACCTGGGATATCTGATGTACATATCTTGGTCATCCTCACACCCGGTGACGTGACTCATGTGAATATGATCCATAACCAGTTCAGTATTGACATCCCTATTTCTGGCATATAAATTTAATCATCCCACGTCATTTCATATCAGAATCAATTGAGTTCATTACATTCATCCGGAAGAATACTGTGGATAACCCATGTTGTGAGCAACCCTAAACTGGGAGAGTTTGTCCATCCCAACCAAATCACTTCGTCATTTGTTATCATAAATAGATGTATGAGGTTATCCCGTAAGAAAACTGTGCATAACCACCGTTGTCTATAATCTTAAACTTATTTACTTAGGTCAACCCGTCAGAATACTGTGGATAAGCCATGTTGTCTATAATCCTATATTAGAAGAGTTTGTCCATCCCACCCAAATCACTTCACTTATGTCATTTCATGTCATAGTAAACTGAGTTCATTATGTCAACCCGTCAGAATACTGTGGATAACCCACGTTTTCTGGAATCGTAAACTGGGAGAGTTTGTCCACCCCACACAAATGACTTCATCATTTTAATGTCATAATTAGATGTACTAGGTTAACCCGTCAAAGAATTGTGGATAACCAATGTATTCCGTATTCCTAAACTGGGAAAGTTTGTGCATCCCACCCTAATCACTTCAGTTACCATTATTTAATATCATAAGAAACTTAGTAAATGTATGAGGTGAACCCGTAAGATCCAACGTTCTCCATAATCCATAACTAGAAAAGTTACTTCATCCCCATATGGGAACTGACTTGCCACGATTACGAACTGTGATAACCTAGGGTGCTGTGCATTACTTGGCAGTTCATAAGGACACAATTTCAGTGTACTGTCCCGTCCCACACATATGCACGTCATATGCTAGGTGATCTACTCTCCAAGGTTAAGATAGTCTGCATTACCCAACATTTCACTCTGGATATCCTGGGTAGTATGGTACTGGTCTTGTGGTTGGACTTACAACCACCCACATGATTACCCTTGTACATTTACACAATCACTTCACCAATGACACTACTACCTTGGCATACACATACAGTGGACAATTGCAACAACAACAATAGTGCTGCCTCAGAAACATCCATTATTAATACTATAACAAATGTATGGAATGGCCACTAACTCCATAACTGCAATGGTTGTTCAGAAACGCACATAAACAGAAAACGAGCCAACATTTCACAACAAACGACAACAAATTAATGAATAGAAAATGATGCCAATTTCTGCGGTGGTGATGGTGTCATTCGGTTTGTATACGGTTAACCTGCCAAATTATAGCAACACAGGTAACTGTGGTTGTCAACGCAAAGGTTTTATCCATGCTTACCTTGGGCATAACATAGGAAGTTATGCATGTCCCCTTTCAGCAGGTTCGTTAAGCACTTGTCCCTGAAATGCCGCACATTGTGTTGCTCAAAGCATCATGAGTCTGCCCATACCGAGGTGAGGTCCATGAATGCCATTACAAATACCCCACAATCGTATCCACTACTATATGACAGAAGGTATGAACATCACTGTTAATAAGAAGTTGCTTTCACAGTACTAGTGTGCAACTAAAAATGTAACATACTCATTTGTGTTGTTTGTGCGCATTTAGCTCTCACCATATCCCACCTTAGCACATCACTGACGTTGTTAGTTCTGAGCAATGCAACTGTGATTGCGACCTGCACAATGATGGAAACATACACATTTTCATGGTGGATACACATATGCAGGGACATGGTTTATAAATATGAACAACCTAGCATGTCATGCTTAGGATATTAATTGCAGTATGCATAATTCACTCACTGCACTTGTCAACAGTGCATTCCGGGATTCATCCCCAACACATGCTTGGGAGTCATACACAACAAACCACCGCAAATGACAACGGTCATCATCAACCAATGGCAACCTTTTCATCAAGTAAGGGCATGAAAATCCCATCACGTTCATGTAATGGCCTTGCATTAGTGACATATTACAGGATCGTAAACTGTGAAGGGTGAACACATTTACCACATTCACTTACATAGCGAACCGTATGTTCGCTCTCCTTAGTGATTTCATCCCATATCTTCCGACCGCAACAGCCTGGACTTCGACAACATTCCCTGCGACCAATATCGACATTTCATCACAATGAAACATAAGGACACATCAATCACTTAACTGTCGTACGGTCACGAGTGGTGTTTGTATAACTTACAATGTTGTAGTAATTCAGGAAAACAGATCGCCAGCACAATGCTGGGTACTTCTCCTGACGCTTGCACAGCATTGTACAATACATGTCTACAGTAAAGTTCCCAATGTAGTACCTTCTAGAATTGTCACCTGCTCCACTTTTTGGTACAATGTATATCAGTGCTCTTAACCATTTAGCGGCCATAGTCTTGGAAGACACTGCACTATGTCACTATCCCTACAAATGTTCATTCCATTGGTAAAACATGAAACATACTGCGTACAACAACTCTGGGTAATGCCAACTTCTACTAATCTTTACTTACCACTCCTTGCTGTTCACTCTAACACCTTTGTATAACACTCCAGATAGTTTTTATGAGGTCCTCCTCCAATACAGACAACGGGGCTATTATATAATGTTGCATTACCTGCCAAAGCGTACACATAAACTGCATTAGCTAAACATATGATGCTCATAACACATACAGAAGGTGGTATGTCTTACCCGTGCTGGGAATGAAAAAGCTGACAAATCATCATCAACAACGCCAGCCAACGGGCCAATGATGACAATCTCCTGTGTCACGTGCACTTCTTCCAAAGGACCTCCAACGTTGGTTCCGTCCATCTGGCCCTTCCCTCGCTTTCTCCTCACCCCAGCGAAGTAGGACTTCACCCTCGACCTATGACTACGGCTGCGAAACGTGTACATATACGGTGAGCCATGCATCGTTGTCCGTTTACGCACCGTGGCTTTGTTTTCATTCGCTTGACGAGGTTCGATGTGCTGCTCCTACCTGACTACACCGAACCCCTTTCAGCCCTTACTGCAGTACCAGGTGTTGTTGCAACAGTATCCGTCATGACAGCACCGTCATTCCCTGCCAATTTCGGTTTGGTTGTACAGTGCAGCCTGTCGTCCTCGACAGCATCAACCTCAGCTGCAGCTCCAACCTTAGCTATAGGTGATAGACATGAACTGCTACGACCACCTCCATCCGCCTCACCCTCCCAACCCACACTTTGCTGGTGCGCAGCCTTTGGATAGTTCACTGCAGCATCACCTCCAACATCCATAGCCATGTCCACCATCACATGCATACAAGCCTCGTACTTCATACCACCAATCGCCTTCTCATCTTCTACATGTGCTTCGCCGAACTACGTAGTGTACAGTGCACCTCCCCCCAGTGCTTCCTCAACTACTTCCACTACTCCGCTTGCATTATACGCGGGGGGACGTGATCTTCCATCTCACTTTACAAGGCTCAGTCACGCTCTGACAGTACTGACCTTTGTCGTATGTTCTCCCCATCATGACAGTCCACGTCTAGGTCGTCCTCAAGTGTGCAACCATTGCCACCCTTGTAATAGACTGGACCGCCATATGACCCCAAGGAACAATGCAGGTCCTCATCTGCCACAATTCCCTTAGTAGCACCCTGCCCCACTTTCTCTCCCTATTGTACTTTCTCTTCTGCCCCTTCCATTAACTTCTTCAGCTTACCCTATAACTCCTGCGCTTGAGAATGCCAGAATTGTAATGTATCGAGGGTGCCCAAGTGCATCTCATTCTCCACGCGCAAGTCCTCCTGCGCCAACAGCAGTCTCTCCTTATTGCTCAGCACACCATGCATCCATTGAACAACACTTAGTTTCAGAGACCAACCACCCACCCAACCAATGGTTACATTGAACTTCATGACTTACTATAGACAAGTGCAACATATCATATCATATATTACCTCAGCATCCATTACATAGTAACGCTAGTCATCCGTTCCCAAGAACGCCGCCACAATGGGTCCCACCTTCTCCACATTACGCGGTAGCAGCACTGGGATTACCCGTCACAAAGTCCACAATTTTCATACAAATATGAGCATATATTTATTTCAATACATCTACCCTTTAATACTGAACAAAATTCCACTTTCTCGCTTGCACATATATCTCGACACCATACTCCTCCCCATAACATCAATACATGCACATACCATGCACATCACACATACATCGTATGAGTAATAACCATCATAGTAACTATACTACATCACATTCACATTAGTTTACATACCTCAGACTCGTTGATATTACGAGGAGCTTGAATGCATTATACCATCCCCCATGATCAAGTTTATCCTAATTGGCTATTCGTGTATACTGTTTCCTATCATGCTTCTCAAAGCGTTTCATGTGCTCGTGGAACCACACCTATGACTAACAACATCATATTAGTAAGTTCCTATTCTGATAATTAAAAGTAACATCTTACAGACAACAACCACGACACAACAGCAACAACTAAGAATAGATATCATATGTTAACAAATAAATAAATCATTACCTGAGTTAGGAGGATAAAACCATTCATCTGTACATCAAACACTTCTCCTGTACATAACTTCTTCTGCATCTCCTCTAATGATTTAACCAACACCCTCCACACTGCCTCAGCACATGAATACTGACCCAAACCACCTACATCCTCAACATACTTCTATATACACCATGCTACTCCATACGGTGTACGAGGGAAAAACAATCCACTTATTACCATCCAACTAAGCAATTGCAGCTACTGCCCAACCTGTTCCTTGCCCTTGTTAGCTTCGCACAACTTCTTTATGACCTTTTTATAGTGCCTAAACACCTATGGCTTCTTGCTACCTTTCTCCCTCATCAATTTCTGCCACTTCTCCTCCACATACTTCCCTATCCATTCTCTCACCAACCTCCCAAACAACGTCTACTCATATTCATCCCAAACTAGACTTGCTTACCGGTTGATGGCAACCCCGTGAACAATGCCACGTCAAACATGGAAAACACAACCACCTTGCCAGCTAGCCTGAACCCCTTCTTTAGGGGTACCCATGCTATGACGAGCGTAGTCATCAACTCCTTCTGCATGGAAAACCCTCCGTACTTAAGTAGCGGCTTAAATATAGTGCGCTCAACTGCTTCTCTATGATAACCTTCCATTTTATTCTTAAAATTACAAATCAACTCCAGCGTGCATCTTCCGCTAATGCTTACTGGAACTGGACCCCTCTCTGCAACTCCATCACTAGCACTGACGAGACCATCACCCATCGCCTTATGCCTCCTTCTTCTACCCTCTCTAGGAACAACCTTCTTCCTCTTTATTGGACCAGTACTTGGTTCCTCACCCTCCCCATGTGATACTTCTCCTTTGCTACTCCCAAAATAATTCCCATTCTCCAACTCAACTGATGTCTCCTCCACTAAGGACACATTCCCTTCACTTTCACTCTCCCCTTCCTCTTTTGGATCAAATCACTCCCAAACGAAAGCTCTAACTCATCATCCATCACAATCCTCCTACTCCTCTTCACTTTCATAGGTGCTTCTTCCTCCCTATGCCTTTTATTCCCCCTTCTTAATTTCATTATATCACCTGCAAAACAATATCAACTCACACTCGTTACATCAAAACACCTCTACATACATACAATTCATTCACTTAGTCACAACAAATATGTACACGATACTGCTGCGTTGTCACCTCCATCATATACCGACCATATCATATTACCACATAGGTTTACCAACAACCCATCCTACACACAACCTTGGATATCATCCTAGCTATTGTGATTTTCAAACTCACCTCACCTTCACCAACATTTGGGTTACACACATATCCCCCCCCTCCAAACACCCTCACAAACAACCTGGGTTATAATTCCCATCCATATTCACCTTCACATATACTTAACCACTGTTCTTAAAGACAACTACCAGGGTTCTCTTAATGCATTATGTGAGAGACCTATAAGGTAACCTCTAATGTTTCCAGACACAATTTTAGGTTATCCTCCTATATTTTCTGTTCTTCATAATTATCCACTACAGACTACTTAATCAAAACATTGCCCATTGATCCACTTCATCAATTCAATAGCATCATTACAACTAGTATCCACCCCCCACACAAACTACCTACTACCTACCCCAATCATAACCATGCCCAATTCAACATACTTCACACACTTCAGATGACCACTCTCATTACACCCTCTATCCTACTGGGTTTCTTTGCTCTTCAAATACATGACAACACACACAAAATAAACAATTCCCATGTTAGTTATCCATATCAAGATACAAGCACATGATCCCATACCCCTAGCCTAACCCCCCAATTATACCTAACCATCCCCCATTGGCATTCATACATTCCAACGAATATGGTGGTCCCTACTCTGCTCTAACACCAATACATCCATTCAGATGAGAGATAGTGACTTCTGAATGCAAAGTATTACTAAGATTCAACCTATACCACTACTTACCACCTCACAAGTCCTACTCAACTTATTCAAATTTTTAGTTCAGGAATAAATTAATTATCATCTTACGTTTCTCTTCAACCCAATGTATAGGTTGCTGCCATAGATTAGTGCACCCACAATAGCTTCCAACGGATTTCTGACGCTGTCCACTGTCTTGCCTCTAGGTGCTCTGTCGTTGTCTCTCCTTGTCCAACATAGACCACGAGACCTGTAACACCACGCTCTCTCACTGACTTCGAGTTCTATGCAATTGCTCATCGGAATCACCTCCCCAAGGATCACTAACACTAACCTCCCACACTAAATGTACAGTAACTACCCCACCCCTTTCCCCAAATTTGTGTCTCCTCAAATGACTAAAAAACAAAACTGTCACCAACTTCATTTATTTTATATAAGCCTCCGTTTTCTGCATTTCAAACACTAGGGGCAATTTAGTCACACTAGGCACTGCCACTCCTCCCCCAAGTGACACATCAGAAGCAACTTTGATTTGTTAACTAACAGAAATGACACACAAACTACACCTCTGAGTAAAGAAAGAACCTCCCTGCAAAGTGTTATTTTAACCAACACTCGCAAGTAAATTTTCCTATTGTCTCTTCAAGCTTTATTGAAGTATGAGCCTGAACCTCCGACTCCAAACATCTGACACTAGATAATACTTCTTAAATGAATTTAAGCTTTAGGTCTCTTGGAGTCTTTATTGAAGTATTAGCCTGAACCTCCAACTCTAAACATCTGACACTAGAAAATATGTCTTTAATGAATTTAAGCCTTATCTGGATAAATATGTTGTGGTTTTTATTGACGATATCCTAATTTGCTCTAGTAGTAGGGAAGAACATGCAAAGCATCTAAGAATTGTGGTAGGTACTCTAAGAGAGCACAAGTTGTATGCTAGTCTCAAGAAATGTGGTTTTGGCTTTAAAAAATCCACTTTGTAGGTCATGTGGTATATAAGGAAGGTATTTCTATAGACCCAGCTAAGGCATAGGCTATTATAGATTAGAAAGGCCTACCAATGTGTCTAAATTAAGAAGTTCTCTAGGTATGGCCAGATACTAAGGAGATTCATTGAAGGGTTTTCTGGAGTCGCCCTTCCTATCACATGACTTATTCATAAGAGTATGAAATTTGAGTGGACTGAAGAATGTGAGAATAATTTCCAGGATTTCAAAAAAAGATTGCGTTATGCTCAATTCTTGCCATTCCTAAAGGGAATGAGGAATTTGTTATTTACGATGATGCTTCTAAAAAAGGGTAAGGATCTGTGCTTATCCAAAGTGACAAAGTTATCGCCTATGCTTCTCGTCAACTCAAATCATATGAAGAGAATTATCCAACTCATGATCTGGAACTAGCAGTAGTCATCCTTGCGCTTAAGATCTAGAGAGACTATTTATATGGAGTAAAGTGTGAGATCTACATAGACCAGATGAGTTTTAAATACCTATTCACTTGGAAAGATCCTAACATGGGGCAAAGAAGATTGTTGTAACTTTTTAAGGACGACAACATAGAAATTAAATATTATCCTGGAAAAGCAAACGCCGTTGTGGGCGCGTTAAGCCAAAAAACAATAGAATCCTTGGCTTCTTTGCTCACTAGAGAGAAAATGCTCCTAGGGGAGTTGGAGAAGCTTCAAATTGAGGTAGCATTACCTAGTGACAAAGGATACGTGGCAGCAATGCAAACCATTTCTGCTGTCATCGAAAAGATGAAACAACTTTAGTATATCGACTTCGAGTTATCAAAGATTAAAAAGGGAGTTGAAGAGGGTTGAATCAAGGAGTTTTCATTCCAAGATGGTACATTGTTGTACAATGGGCAATGGGCAACTACGCTTTCCAAATGTGGAAGAAATTAAAAAGGAGCTGCTCAAAGAAGCACACAACTCAGCATTTACCAAGCATCTTGGCAGGACAAAGAAGTACCATGATGTCAAAGAAAATTTTTGGTGGATAGGATGAAAGAGATGTGGTCACCTGTGCCTCCCAATGTTCCACTTGTCAGAAGGTGAAAGCTAAACACTAAAAACTAGGGGACTATTGCATCGCATATCAATTATGGTGTGAAAATGAGAGCACATAAGCTTAGATTTTATTACTGGTCTACCTAAAACCACTAAACAACATGATAATATATGGGTGGTTGTTGATCGACTAACCAAATCTGCTCATTTCCTAGAGGTTCAAATCATCTAGCTAATTTGCACGTCCAAGAAATGGTACGACTCCATAGGTACAAACCACTACCACAAGCGCACGGATAGTCGTAGTATAGATAAAAGATGTCGTTCCTCAGGGATTAATGTAACTTACTGAGTCTTGCCTATCATAATATGCTAAGTAAAATTCTGGTTCAAGTGGATTTGATTTAATAATATCAAATAAAATTTTCTAAATCAAAAAGGGAAAAAATGTCTAGGAATTCTCGTAACTGTGAAAGGAAATTGGATCAAAAATAATGAATAGATGCTTTCTTGTAATTGGTTAAATTCGAGGAATTGTAATCTTTTCAGAAACTCAATCTATTCTTCCGAAATCAACTAAATTTGCCCAAACTAAGTGAAAGTCGTTCTTTCAAACTAATTTACCTTAATTCAAGTTCAATGTTTTCGATTACTTACTATCCCTTCTAAGATGCAAAACTCTCTTGCGAGACGAAGTTATGTTAAGCCTTATCAAGCAGTCCAACAACCAAATATCACCTTTCAATTTTTTACTCGAATGTTTTAAGAGTGCAAGCAAATTTCGGCCAAAAATCAACTCACAATAATCAAAACACTTGAGAAAACAAATTAAACTAATCATGAAAACAAGCGCAATTGTATAGATTAAAACATGATCCAACAATACATCCACAAACTACTAAATTCCTAGACTAAAGAAAACTACTCAGACTAACAAACTAACCAATGATAAGCGAAATTTGAGCGAAAAAGGGCTTGATTGGGATGATCTACAACCAAGGGCTTCAAAAACTGCCTCAAGAACAAACTCTCACACTCGAGACTCACACCAATACAATAACCAAACTAAAAAAACTAGAAAATTTGGGAAAGAAACTAAACCTCTAATCTATGCTATTATATGCT
This sequence comes from Lophocereus schottii, assembly GCA_002740545.1. Lineage (NCBI taxonomy): Eukaryota > Viridiplantae > Streptophyta > Magnoliopsida > Caryophyllales > Cactaceae > Lophocereus > Lophocereus schottii. The sequence continues at coordinate 14,224 of NCQV01124688.1, forward strand.
TTTACTTTGCTTGGGAATGATTGGGAATGCTGCAAAATGTCACCTTTTATAGAAAGGCTCGGTTGATCCCAGCTGCACAGCCGAGGGAAAATGAAAAGGCGGCAGTTACAGGCTCATCATAAGCCGACCGTGGCCTGTGCTGGAACCGGGTTTTTGCTCATTCTTTACTCCACGGGCGTGGCATAACATAGATGATCGTGGGGGAGGTCAAAATACATCTATTGAAAGGCAAATGCTGGATAAAAAAGGCTAAAAATCCTGTAAAACACATCAAACAACTATACCTAAGCATAAATTGAGAATAGGAGAGTAAATAACAACTTAAAGCACATAGTTCTCCTAAAAACGACATAAAATAGCCCTAAAATGATATACATATTGAGCACTTATCAAACTCTCCCATGGTTAAACTGTTGTTGTCCTTAAACAATGCAAAGATTAAAAGTATACACAGCCTCCTTGCGATAGATATAGGTAACATTCAAATAGCAAAGCTGATCTAAAGGTAGCGCAAAAAGATACAAAAAATCATTAATAAATAGAACAGGGAATGAAATTTTTAAACACCTTTTGTAGATCAGAATGTCAAACTTGAAAGCAATCTCCCCCAAATTGTCAAATACAGTAATTCAATCCATGAAACAAGCGAAACTAGTGAGGCTGATAGAACTTCACTATAGTTATGTGGCACTCAGCACTCATGTGTTTGAAATGTATATATTTATGAAGGTTCTCTCAAATCTCAACCTTAGTCGCAAATCTACCATAAGCTTGACAAGATTCTCAAATTCGCCATCACTAAAGATGCAAACACATTAGACAATCATGAGGACTTTAATAGGGTTGTAACGGGGCTAAGGGTAAAGGTAAGAGGGGAACAAATGTTTTAGAAATGAGGAGCTAGAAGCCATAGACCAAGAGCTAAACAATTCCAATGCCTCATATTACATCCTTCTTAAACCATATCAATTCAGAATAGATCCCCAAATGAAGAGAGAAAGCGTCAAAAATCACAAATAACTTACGTTCCCACCAAGGCTAACCGCTTTCTTCTTTTTTCCGTTCTTTTTTCGTTTCTTTTTTTTGCTTTCGAATTTTTTTTCTTGTGTTTTTTTTTGTAAGCACTTATCATTTTTTTCCCCAAAAAGTATAGCCAAGGGGGAAATTCATAATGAACTTTAAATTCTAACTCTTGTCCAAACTTTATACAATAAAACAAGGGATTTATCAATATCTCACAATCCTGCACCAAACAACTAG
>NCQV01124698.1:0-10088 GCA_002740545.1 Lophocereus schottii
CACTGAAGCTACTACCACCTACGCGGCCGGTCCCCTACAATCAGATACCCTAATTCTATTCCGCCACAGCCTCCTATCCTGAGCCATGTCATCCGTCAGACCGACAACTCTCAGGTCCTCTTAACCACTTTCTCTAGGCTCTTCTTCGGTCTACCGGGGGAGACGATCATCTCACACCTCCGCACTGGAACGGCCACACTTCTCCTCTTTACGTGACCGAACCATCTTAAAATATTCACAAATTTTGTACATTGATAGTATAATATTTTTTATTATACTATCAATGTACAAAATTTGTGAATATTTTAAGAACACAATACTTATATAAATATAAGTTATATTTGAGTTTTGACATGAACAATAATATTACTATACATGAAATAAGTTAATACGCTTATGAAATAATAACACAAAGCTTTCGTTCATGTTGAAGTTTGAATCTGAATTATTTATGAGAACTCTCAAACTGTACGTGACGAAAGAAATGTTTTTTAAAAATATAATTTATAGGTTTTGGTTGTTTCTATGACTATGCAATTTTCGTATATTAAGCATGATTGAAAGATGAAGCTAATATAAATATAAGAAATTACCTCAACTATACGAAATTTTGATTTAAAAAATTCATAGGGTTCAATATATTTTATTGTTGTTTAATTAAGTAGGTTAAATGTTTATTTTCAATAAGTATGTTATTTTAATATTATTATTTTTCATCCTAGACGTTCATTGTAAAACAAACAATTTCAATAATATTAAGAAATAATTTGTTTCTTCATGGTATCAAATTAATATAGTACATATGACTAACATATTACCCGTTATTTCAGAAATCAAATATTAAGCACCAATAATATGTGTACGTGTCTACAAATACCATACAACTCTTCAATTAATTCAACACCACATTACATCTATCCTCATAGCTTCTTACATCTCCTTACATCTTCTTACATTTTCTTACATCTCCTTTCATCTTTTTACATCTCCTTACATCCTTAACATAATTCTTACAGCTTCTTACATCTCCTTACATCCATTTACATCTTACTACATCTCCTTACAACTCCTTACATCTTGCTGTAGTATCGAAACGTGAAAAAAAGACCCTCATTGGGTAGTACAAAGCAGAGCACCCAGGTTTGCAGTTTGAATCAATAGTTAGCTAACCAATAAATAGCTGAACAAATAGAACAATTAACACCAAAGGGGAGCAAAGAAGGCTGAACAAATTTCTCAATGCTTGCAATTTAGAGTAAAAACTCTCCTTCCCAATTATTTAATCTAACACCAATTTCCGCTGGTGGGTAATTTTAAAGGTAGGGTAACAAAGTAATTGATAACCATTCAGAATGGGAAATGCTCATTTAAAACAATATTAAGGGAAAATAAAGTAGTTACAAAATTTGTGTACTGCTCTTGTTGAAGTTGTGAAAGAAGAATTTGTCTCACATTGATAAAATTAAAGGATTTGAGCATGTTTCTTATAAATTATTTCACCAATTACCAATTGATTTTAGATTGAAATCTCATTTTAGCCCATACGCATAACTCATTTGTTTATAGGCGAATTGATCTGAAAATTTAACATAATATCAAAGCTATAAGTGAGAAGATGTTGATAGATCCTCACTCACCCTATTTCTCATGCCTTATAAGGGCCTAGTGTCGCAATCACATATCTTATCTTTAATGGCAAAAATTATGATTTGTGGCAACAAGCGGTTAGAACCTCTTTGGCATCAAAAATAAATTAGGTTCATCGATGGAACCCTGAAAAGAACGGAATTGAAGGAAGGAGATGATTCAACCAAATACAATACTTGGGAGATGGTAAATTCGATGGTATGCTCTTGGATCATCAATGTTACTGATCCAAAATTACTTATGAGCATAGCATATGTCGAGATAGCTGCAGTTATGTGGGAGAATTTATGTAAGAGGTTTGTCATACTTAATACGCCCAAAATTCTCCAACTCAAGACCGCTACTGCAGCGGCCAAACAAGGGGAACTCGAGGTAGCCGAGTTTTATTCAAAACCAATGGGCATGTGGAGTGAGTTGAATAGCTGTGTAAAGATCCCTCAATGCACTTGCGAAAAGTGTGAGTGTGAAGTTGGGGCTAAAGTGGTGAAGATGATGGAAGAAGAACAAACTCACCAATTTCTTATGGGGCTTGATGATGAGTCCTATACAAATATACAGAGTCAAATTTTGGCTCTGGACCAACTGGCATCTTTAGACAAAATCTTCAACATGATCCAGCAAGAAAAGAATCACAAGCAGCTTGTGTTAGGAAGAGACAACTACACCGAGACTACCATAGCCCTTGTCGTGAAGGATAAAATGAGTGGAGCCAAGAAGAGTTCTTGCACGCACTGTGGGCGCTACGAACATGAAGAGGTGAGCTGTTTTGAGATTATCGGTTTTCTACCTAAATGGGGCACTTGGGTTCGAGGCCATGGTGGTCGGAGTGGAAAAGGCAGTCGTAGTGGGAGGGCAGCGGGTGGACGTGGATGTGGTGCTGCCAGTGTAGGAACGCACGTTGCCACGGCTCATGCCAGAATCAGCAGCAAGTCACGATAGTGCAGCAGCAGAAGTCCCTCAGGTCAACATACCAGACTGTCTTCAGTTTAAGTACAGAGGCTTTTAAGCGTCCTTGATGTCCCAAAAGGTGGATATGAAAAGTTATCACATAAGTCACTACGGTTGATCGATAGTAGAGCATTGTGCCACATGACATATGACTTCAGAGTAATTAATGAAATGAAGAGCATCCAACCCATTCCAATATGCCTTCAAAATAGCACTCATGCCTTAGCGGGAAAGCAAGGGAAAATAGCCTTAGAAGGAAAAGGGCTTTTTAAAAAATGTTTTATATGCTCCCGAGCTCAATTGTAACCTTCTATTTATGGCTAAGTTGTATAGAGACTTAATTTTTGCCATGACATTTTCTGATGATTCTTGTGTATTCAGGGACTACACTTTGAGGACTTCAATTAGAGTCGGTAAGCAAAAAGATGGGGTGTATGACTACTCGGGGCGCCAAAAGTCAAGAATCAAGCAAATGCAGTGGTATTGAGACGCTTGTGGCATCAGCTTGGGCACTCTTCCAATGAAGTTATATTTATTTTCTTTAAGAGTTAAGGGATTTTTGGTGATTTGAAAGGAAACAATAAGGATGTTTGTGATATATGCTTTTGGGCTAAACAAACTATAAGCTGTTTTTCCATTAGCAAAAATGAAGCTAGTGATTTATCTGAACTTATTTACAGGTAAATTAATTACATCAGGACCATCGAGGTATACGCTAATATTTTTTTGACCCGGTAATTTTTGGGAAAATATTTTGGGTTCCATCCAAATTCGGGCAAATGTTTTCTGGAACCAAAAGTGACTGAACTTGACTTTTTAAATTACAAAAAATACCCTAAATTTTTTAAATTTTTATTTTTAACCTCAATTCTTAAAAACTTACTTTCGAAAAAATTTAATTTTGTGCATGTGATTTTCTATTCATAGGTACTAATCAAAGTCCTCTTGCATCTGGTATCAAAGCCACATGACCAATAATAATTAATATAATTAAGATTAATTAGTAGTTAATTAAGCTAATGAACCGTGTTTAATGATTGAATTGTCATCTTCTTGTCCTGCTATTAATTATTCTCATATTGTGCACTCACGAGATTGAACNNNNGTAGTAGCACCTCAACTAAACTATATCACTAATATAGTTTTAGAATTAAAAATAAAATTAGCAAAACTTAAGGCTAAAGTTGAGGATACAAAGAAACAATTGTCAGTAATCCATCTTTCTTCAATCAACGAAGTCGGACGCAGTAGAAAATCTAATCTAAGTGCTAGTACTCCATTTCAGCATAAATATCTTTTCTAAAACCCAAAAGACAAAAAATCATTTTCTTGGCATGATATGAAAATCCAAAAAGAAGCAGGAGAAAAATCAGTTGAGAAGACAGAAAATGAAGAATAGGATAGAGTATAAGCAGTATAATCTTGAACGACTACAAAATATGTTTGAAAAAGAACAAAACCCAGAAGAATTAAACAAAATCATGGCACAATAATTGATAAACAAGATGTATTGTCTAATGATAATGAAGAGTCAAATAATGTCCAATTAAAAGAAGAAATATATCAGCAAATGAATCTAATTAAACTAGAATATCTTAATATTGTTCCTTTAGAAGAAATTAGGAGGAAACTGAATTAAAAAAATGATAAAATGGTATTTGACGATAAGATTAATGAGACTGGATAGGAACTTAAAATAGATGAAATTAAGTCCAATCTAATTAACAACGTAGTCCCTAAACCTGAGGAATTTAGTGAACTTTCTAGAAGAAATACTCATTTTGTGAGACATAGGTACATTCTAGCAGGACGTACAACTAATTTTTTTTTGGGTTTATTCTAGGGAAAACCATAACCTTTGAAGAGATTGGTCTTATCCCCATTAAACAAACAAGATACATCTTAAATATCGATGAAACTTGTAATAGAAAAGAAATATTTGAGCATTGGAAAAGAGGCATGAATAGTGTCTTAAACCTAAATACTACATGGACTTCTGTAAATTTCCTAAATTATATCGAGTATAGTTTTTCTACCACTGTAGTTGATTGATATAATTCATCAAACGACGATGGCAAAATGCATTGAGAATGATGGAAGCACCGGCTGCAATGTTCAAAAATCTATGTAAAGAAATTGAAATTCAATTCATTTGAGCTAAACTCGATTCTAAAGAAAAGACTGGAGAATCGCAAAGAAAATTAATAACATAGAATTATGGGGTATGAGGTATCTGAAGAATTATATTGTTGAATTTAGTCAATATTATTACAAAATTGGGCATAATGAAACCAATCTTGGTATATTTTATGAGAAATTACTATATACAATCAATTTGATAATCAATGAAAAGTGCATTGCATAGCTTGAAAAAGCAAATGTCATTGATACCCTTGGATCAAGAATCTCTTATCTAAGAATATGGGTCAATGATCAATGTCTCAATCTCCAGAAGTAAAAGAAAATAAAGAAACACTTTTTAGCTTATTCAGATAATCCTCGCCAATGGGGAAAAGAACCTGAAAGGAAGGGAAAAAGAGTCTGAAAGGAAAAGAAAAAGGAAAAGAAAATTTTATAAGAAGAAAGAGCTTTAACAAGTAAAGGAGATATATAGAAGTATAAAAGAAAATTTTACAAGAAGCCAAGCCCTAAAAAACGAAAATTTTTAGGAAATCCGCTTACTGTTCTGTAGGGAAAAATAACGGTAAGTGTTGAGCATGCAGAGAAGTAAGTCATTATGCAAACGAATACAAAAATAAGAAGAATAACAAGCTTATTGAAATTTTAAGAAATCTAGATTTTTTTGAGCTTAGCAAGGAAGAAGCAATAGATTTAGCACTAAAAAATACAAGGGAATTGATGAAATTATGTAGAAGATGAATATGAAGAAAGTGATTATGAAGAACTAGTCATATGATGAAAAGTAGTTCGATTAGTCTCAGTGATCTTCAAGGAGAAGAATTTGAGGTAGATAATGAGAATGAATAAGTCAAAGGAGCAGGATCCTTCTCATAATTCTTAAAGATATGATCTATAAATAATCAATTTTTCAATCAAAGAGCAAATACATATGTGCAATGATGGAAAGAGACCTAAAAATCAAAGTCTGTGAGTATGATGTAGGAGAAATTAATCTCATCAATTGAAAAAATATCCCTGAGCATAACAAAGATAGAAAGTATAGATATATTTATGTTGGAAGTGTTCAACTGCAAATCACTGTATATAATATTATAGCAAAGATATTGATCTTTATGCTTTGCTATGTGATATTAGGTATACCAAATTTACTAATCACATTATCACAGAGATTAAAACAAATTTATATAATGGATCAGTAGGATTTAATTGCCAACTCGAATATTATGTGAACCTAAAGGATGAATTTGCTAAAAACTTCCTATCCGTTAAGATAAAAACAGTTGGGATGAACATGAAAAGAGGAGAATATCCACTGAGGATATTTTGGAAAATAATCTGCAAACTAGAAAGTACTATAGATCCAAAGAGCAAAGTAACAATGATAGATGCAGAGAAATTTGAGAGTCCCACTCGCATGAAAAAATTCAAAGGATAAAGTCCAACCCATAGGAGATAAAGATTGATAGGTCGTGGATATCTGGTTTTGCTAATCCTACAAAATCAATAAGAAAAATGTGATAAAAATTGATGAGAATGGTAAACTTACCATCAAACTCCAATTATTAAGAAGATTGAGTGCAAGATCAGAATAGGGAGAAGGATCCTTATCAACTAAAGAAGAGTTTAAGGAAGATATTACAATTAGTATGATTAGTAAAATGAGAGTTTTAAACCTATAAGACACAATGTAGATTGAAGTATGAGTCTAGATAGAAAAGTTATTTCGTACAAAATAAGAACTGTTAGTGAGCCAATTAATGAAGATGAATTAGTCAAAAATATGATTATGAAGATATGTTATGAAGTCACCAATGTAAATTCTAATAGCATTTATATCCCAATAAATGTATGTTTAGAGAGATATAATAAATATGAATTGTGTGCCTACGTAGATAGTGGTTGTTCCGTATGCTTTGGAAAAAGATCTTTATTTTTAGAATATATGTGAAAAAAAACCAAGAAACCATTATAAGTAAAGGTAGCTGCTAATAGCATTATAAGCCACAAAGAAGTCATAGAAGGACTTTCCATAGAATTAGTACGAGTCCAATGCACTATACTAGTTCCATGGGTTGCTCTCATGATATGATTATTGGAAATAATTTTCAGAGACTATATTCTCCATGCACACAGGCCATAAACTAAATAATATTTACAATTATCGGTCACTCAGTTTCTATTGAAAAATTAAGTAGGGCTTACACTCGTCAGAGAATTGAAATACACATGCAACCAGCCTAGTAAGAAGAAAATGCCTGCATAATGTGAGATACCCTTAACGATCTCTCTACTTGAGTTATCTATTAACGATCATATTGTTGAACGACAAGAGCAATTATGCAAAAAACTGTACTATGATAATCCTCTAAAATTTTGGAATAAAGATAAGACATTTGCAAAGATTACTTTATTAAATTCTAATACTATTATTCGAGTCAAACAAATGGTGTGTACTCACCAGAATATCCAAGAATTTAATAAGCAAATCAATGAACTTCTGAATAAAGGTTTAATCAAGAATAGTAAGAGTTCTCACATCAGTCCCGCTTTTATGGTAAGAATTAATCCCGATTTTATGAATGGATAGTAATGCTATTTTGTCTAAAAAATGTACCTCAAATGTTCAGAATAAAGAATGGATAATATTTTCAAAGATCTTAATCACTGTTATTTAGTTTACATTAATGAGATCATTGTCTTTTCCAAGACCATAGAACAACATAAAGATGATATCCAAGTTTTCACCCAAAGATGCATTCATAGTGGTGTTATCCTTGGGAAGAACAATTACATTTATGCTGAACAAGAAATTGATTTTTTGGTTTCGAGATAAAAGGAGGACAAATTATCTAACAAAACCATATTTTGGAAAAAATTGAAAGTTTCCCTGAAAATATTGAAGATAGAAAGCAACTAGAGGGATTTCTTCGATGTTTTACCTAAGCCTCAGATTTCATTAAAAATCTAGCTAAATTGAGAAAACCATTGTAGCAAAAATTCAAGAAAGAAGTAAGTTGGATATGGACCACTAGCGATTCAAATATTATTCAAAAATTCAAAAAGATGTATAAAAACCTTTCTATTCTTAAGTTGCCTAATGAAGGAGGTTATTTAATTCTTGAGACAGATGTCAACAATGAGCATTAGAGTATAGTACTAAAAATCAAAGAAGGAATATTATAGTAGAAGTTTTAATAAAGAAGAATGCAACTATCCCATGATGGAAAAAGAAATCCTTGCAGTCATAAAGGAAATTGAAAAGTTCTTAATCTTTTAAGTCCCAAAACCTTTCTTTATTCAAATTGATTGTAAATGAATACTTGGTTTTGTGAAAAAGAATTTATCAAATATATATGCCCATGGGCGACTCCTGCATTAGTAATTATGGATTAACTAGTTTTCTTTTTCTATTTAACATATATAGGCATCGAAGAATTATCTAACAGATAGTTTAACTTGTGAGCTCGCCAATGGTAATATTCATAGCAGAATTCCTGCTAGAAAAGGAGGAATTCCAAAATGAAAGCAACTACTACTGGAACAGGTTTCTTCTTCTAATAAAATCCTTATGGATATTTTGGAATTCCATACAAAAAGTAGACCACGCTTTGGTGTGTTGTCTTCTACCTACCTAATAGCCCAAAGATTTAGTTTTTAGAGTTACGAATTAATTATCTAAGATCTCCTTATGATATCAAAGCAAAAATAAATCCTCATATCCAAGAAAAATAGTTTAACAAGTGGTGTGCTGCCTACATCGACTAGTGTCATAATTACTCCTATAATATTTGGGAATCATGAAGTACTACAATATACTTTCTTGATAGATCTAGAGCTGGTGGAATTAGTTTTCCAACAAATTCAATCTCCCCAGATGATCCCGTCGTGAAAGCCTGGGAATATAGAATAATAGTTTACCTCATGGAAATTCCCATATCTAAAGTACCCATTTTTGTCAGGACTAAATAATTTCAACAATGCATGTTCAGAAGGATCTATTAGATTCTTATGTTCAAAACGATCCATTGGATTCTTACATCTCCTGATAGTCCAACAAAAATTTCATACAGTAGATACTTATATGTGGAGGTACATTGTGCAATAATTAAGCATGAAAATGAAAAAGCCAAACCAGCTAATTATCTTGTTCAAATAGTTGACTTAGATGATCCCAATGATCAATGACAAGAATGGTTTCCAGCACTACAAGAATTAGTTGTGATCTTGCTTTAGCATCAAATGTGGGCATAATTGAATAAGGAAGAGCACTTGTGCATTACGGGAACACTTTGAGTTCAGCAAATATATGAATGTAGAGGGAGCTACTTCAGAGGATGTCTTTTATTATCTGTTTGATGTTGGAGTTAGAAAATTCTTATAAAAAAAAAGAGATATCTTTATGAATTATTTGAAAAATGGGATCCAAACATCTTCAACTTGATGAAAATTTTGATGATTATCTGAATAATGATGGACTGGAAGATATTATTAGAGATGAGGGTATGCAGAATCTCAATATGGATGACTAGGGTTGTCAGTGTTAAAGGCTCTGAAAAGTTGCTGCTTCATTATTGTATTATCTTGTAAAGTGTCAAGTTAGTAAAATAATATTGTCTATTGTAGCCATGTGAATACAGTTGTAATCATGTAAAAATATAGTGTGTACTATAGCCGTTAGGATATCCTATGCATTCTATCTCCTCTATAAAAGGAAAGACTGAGGGCTACGAAGGGATACGGTCATTTGAGCATACTTGAGCAAACGAGATGTCAGGATTCTCTATTTATGTACGAGCAAGCATCTTTGATGATCTTAATAGCTTAAGTCCTTCTTAAATCTTTCTATTGTAATATTTACACTTTTGACCTATCAATAAAAAAAGTTTCCCAATAGGGAACATTATTCAATCAAAACTTATGTCTTAAATATTATAATTTCTTGATTAAAGTTTCACTATCTTTAAAATATTAAAAACTTGATTGTCCGAGGTAGGAAACGAAGCATATTTGTGCTGTGCCCAATCTAAGAAATGTGTGGTTAAGATTAGCAATCTCTATAAACTGGAAGCCAGAGGAACGCCAAAGTCCAACGCCGACTAAATTTAAGTAATGGTCAAAACTCTCTAATTAAACTTTAATTATTTTGCTAAGCATGATGAGCCTCTAATAACAGAAAATATAATATTTGTAATACGAGTAGTAGATTATAATAACTGATACTAGTAACGTTATTATAAAAAGTTTAATCATTGAAAGTAAACATATTTCCCAGAAACGCTCATAGGTTTAAGTGTTTGCATTTTGAACTCCAGTTGGGCTGTAGTTGAAATTTTCTAAAAGTTTTGGCCCAA
>NCQV01124706.1:2078-27775 GCA_002740545.1 Lophocereus schottii
ATAATTCCAAAAAATCTCCAATAGTTCCTGTTATCATAAAAAGAAATTTAAAAACAACTATCTTAGAAAACTGAAAAGACAAATTCAAAACAAAAGACATCCAGAAAAATGATGTGCTTCAAATATGGCAAAACAGGGCATATAGCCCATAAAAGGGAAAAATTAGAGATAAACAATCCTAAATTTCGTAAGAAAATATCCAAAATTACCCTTGTTCAATTAAAACACTTATATATTCCTCAAAGTATAAATACAAGAAAATTAAAATCTAACCACAAATCTTTGTCAGTTCTCAACCAAATTAATTTAAAAAATTGGTATATTGATATTCCTTTAAAAATTCAAGATAATTTAAAATTAAAGACAAAAGGACTCCCTGAAAAGCGATGCGTACTAGAACTGTATCAAGGAGATATTAATTCCACGAATTCCATCTCAGTATTATGAAGGAACCAAAAAACAACCTTTTAATATTTATAAAGATCCATTGCAAATTAAATACAAATTATCCAAGGCCTATATTAGCAATAAAGAATATTGTTTTCAAAACTCATTCAAATATACAAAGAAAAAAAGATATTCTTGATTTCCCTTTTACTCAAATCTATCTTTCAAATGTAAAATAAAATAATAGTCAAATTAGCAATAAGAAGCTTGAAGATAAAAAACTTCAAGAAGTAATACTTTTCCTTTTAATCTATGATGATTCCAAAGAGGCCCTTTATAAAATTCAAACATTTGATCTCATTCGTTCTAAGTACTCAAATGAAAATGTTACTCTTTGTCCTAACAATTGTAACTTTATTACAAAAGATCAATCTCAAGAACTCCTCTTCAATATCATCGTGAGGCTTGAAGAACTAGAAATCAAAACTCAATTCCTTCGTAAGTTCAGAAATTTATTACTCAAAGATAAAGTTACTAAATCAAGGATTAAAGCAATTCAAAGCTGAAGTTAAAGAATTAAAAATTCATATTGAAAAGCAAAGTTTCTTTGAAGAATGAAATCCAATCCTTATTTCTCAACTTCAAGAGCTTGAAAATCAAGTCTCTTTACTCGGGCCTTCAAAACCTCCTAATCAATCGCCTCTATCTTCTCCTAATTTAAACCTAGAAAATCAAGATTATGAAGTATTCCTTTCAGTCATTAATCATATTAATTTTCAAACATGGTATGTTTCTGCTACCATTATAGTCAAAGATTTCAAACTTTATTCCATTGTTCTGCCAGAAAGCAGCGTTGATATGAATTTCATTTAAGAAGAATTAATTCCTTCAAAATATTTTGAATAAACAAATGAAGAAATTCCAGATCCAAGCTTCAGATCAATTACAAGCTTCTAAATACTTATATTCGCAATAATGAATATTGTTTCAAAAATATTTTTATACTTGTCAAAAATCTCAGAATTCCTTTTCTTACCCAAATATACCCTTTTACTATCAATCTCAAAGGAATCTATTCAAATATTCTTCAAAAAGAAATTAGATTCAAATTTTCTTCTCCCAAGAAAAATAAAGATATTACAGTTCTTCAAGAAGCCTCAATTTCAAAATTCTGCTAAACAAATAGTTTTTCCTCAAACAAAAATCATTCAAGCCAGTATTGAAGAACAATTTGTTATATCAAAAGTTCAAACAACCAAAAAATTATTTGAACAATATATTTATGCTAATATCCTAAATGTCTTTGGGATAGAAAGCATCATATGGTAGAATTACCGTATCCAAAAATTTTTGATAAAAGAGATATTCCAACAAAAACACGCCCTATTCCAATGAATAAAGAACTTTTGTAAAAGGCTCATTAGATCCTCCAAACCCCTTGGAACTGTGCAGCCTTCTGTATCTACAATCAAGCAAAAAAGGAACGTGTTGTTCCTAGATTAGTCATCAATTATAAATCATTTAACAAAATTCTTCAATGGATAAGACATCCAATTCCCAACAAAAAAGATCAACTAAGAAGATTATATAAAATATTTTCAAAATTCAACATAAAATCTAGCTTTTGGCGAATTCAAATTACCGAGAAAATTGGATATAAAACTACATTCACAATTCCATTTAGATACTATAAATGGAACGTGGAGCCATTTAAACTCAAAAAGTTTCCTTTTCAATTTCAACATATACTCAATAATTATTCTAAATTTTCAAGAGTTTCCATTAATGATGTTCCTATTTATTCAAAAATTTTAGGCCAGCATTTCAAGTATTTGAAAACATTTTTCAATATCATTAAAAGAAATGGTTTATCTGTTTCCACTTCAAAAATAATATTATTTTAAACAAAAATTTGATTTTTAGGACGTAACATTTTTAATGGCATTATTAATCCATTCAACAATACTTTGAGGTTGTAGATAAATTTACGAAAGAATTCAAAAATAAAAATCAATTTCAAAAATCTTTAGCGATCTCAATTATGTTGCAGATTTTTCGTAAAACTTGAAAAATTTACAAATCATTATTTCCAAAATTCAAGAAAATTCATCTTGCATGGTGTCATAAGCATACTCAAATAGTCATCATTCCACGAGTGAGGTCAATTCATTTCCATATCTTGGCATATCAAATTCATATGCATTCATGATGGTTAAAAAAGATGCGTGAGACAATAATCTTCAATAGTCTCTTGAACCAAATCCCGAACAATTAGCTAGGTTCCATAGTAGAATCTGGATTGAACCTCAAATTCATTATTCCCCAATTAAAAATTTTTTTTTATCTATTTCAAAATTTCAAAAGCTTGTTTTTACTTGCCTATTTTCAGTTTTCAATTTTAAATTCATTAAGCGAACAATTCTCTTCCTAATATCCTCTTCAGAAAATTCCTTCAAGCAAAGTAATTTTACTTCTATTCCTCTATTCCAGATGTCATCGACATCTAAATTACCCCACATTCAAAACCCAAAAAACCTCAAAGGCATTCAAGAACCTCTTCTGTTCTATCTCAAAGATCATTCCGATGAACTCCATTTTACCACATTCCAAGGATCTCAATACATTGAATATGCATTTTTATCCACTATAATCCATGGCTATAAAGTTCAAAGACTTCCTTTTATTCATATTTAAAGAAATCCATGGTCACCCAGCACTTGTCATGGCATCAACCGGCTATATTCAAACCACTCATTTTGGCCAATATATCACGAATTATTGGGTACCACTTGATCGACATATTATCCAATTCATTCAACAAGTTATTCCTGATGTGCATAACTATCCAATTGAGGAACGTCGGTTCTTTTACTCTAAGAGATCACCTCAGTATAATTTTACTAAGTATCACACTCAATTGCCACCTACTTACATCCAAGATCATCAGTGCAGTATATTACAGGAATATTCAAGACTCTATGGTCACGAGGGGACCCTTTCCAGTAATGTCCCTTGAAATTTCATCACGCTAGCATACCATTCCAACAATCAAGCACCAGCTGTCAAGCATGCCAGTTCAAAAATCAAGCACTAGTTGTCAAGCCTCTGCAACCAATAGGGGACATTGTGCAGTCAAACCCCTTGCAATTCAACACGTATTTCGACACACATGTACGCAACAATAAAAATCAAGACATACCTGTCAAGTTTTGATAAGGCTGGCAGACGTCAACCCTTCAAAATTATCTATGTACAACTGTTCAAGATAAGATTAACATTGAAAGACGACTCAATAACCTTATCCATTCAGCATTCAAATGTCAGAATGCTTATCGTCTTACTGTAACATTAATTACTATATACTATATATTTTACCTTTTGAGCCAATATAAAGGCTTCAAAGTTGTAATCGAAAATGCAGAACTCATCTGCCTGTTCTCATTGTACATTATCTCTTTCCTTTTCTGTTTGCCTTATCCTTTGCGTTCTATACTCAATCCTCAGAATTCAATATTAGTATCAGTAAGTTTATTCAACAACCTTCACTATTCTCAATTCTTATTTTACACATTTCTTTCTTTCCATTCTATTTCATCACTATTCATTTACTAAGCTTGGCCCATTCATAATTCATTTCCAAAACTTTGTAGTACTCATATCTCTATTCATGTTTGTTACTCTGTTTATGCTGATTTAATTGTTTAGCAAGTTTTACTGTTAATTAACCAAGTTTTTGCAATTTATTTCAAAAATAAAAATTACACTCGGTCCTGTCGCTTTCTAACAAACTTGTAAAAAGTCAACAGCCGCTTCTTGATTTTTATTTTTGTGTGCTTGCATGTTGAATTTGGAGGGGCTTTTCTGTATGGTGTCCCTATTGGATGCAAAGGCTTGACAGCTGGTGCTTGATTACTGTAACAACATGCGTGGTTGACAGCTGGCGTGTGATTGTTGTAATGACATGCTTGGGTGTCAAAATTCAAAGGGATGTTGCTAGGTATGGTCCCCTAATGGCCATAGAGTCTTGAATATTCTTGGAATATGCTGTATTGATGATCTTGAATGCAAGTTTCTAGTAATGGAGTCTGATACTTAGTAAAACTATACTAAGGTGATTTCTTGGAATAGACGGACTGATGCTCATCGGTTGGACAAATGTGCACATCAGGAATGACCCGTTGAATGATTTGGATGATATATCACTCAGGGGATTGACAATAATTTGTGATAAATTGTTTAAGAAAACGGATTGTTTGAATGTAACAAGTGGGCACCATGAGTACCAGATAAGCATAGAATTTTTGTATAAGGGATCTATGGAATTTGAGTATATTTAAATATGAATAAAAGGAAGTTGAGGATCTTGAAAGCCATCGATCATAACGGATAAAGATGGCATATTTATTGTATCAAAGTTCTTTGAATGTAGTGAAATAGAGCTCATCAGTATGATCTTTGAGATAAAATTAAATAGGAGGGGGTTCTTGAATGTCTTGGAGGTTGTTTGGATTTTGAATGTGGGTTGATTTGGGATGTGGATGTCATCTGGAATAGAGGAATTGAAGCAAAACTACTTGGCCTGAAGGAATTCTTTAGAGAGAAAGTTAGGAAGGGAATTGTTCTCTTTATGAATTTAGAATTGAAAACTAAAAATAGGCAAGAGAAAACTTGTTTTGAAACAAGATTTTGAATAGATAAAAATTTTCTTTTAATGGTGGAGTGATGAATTTGAGGTCTAGTCCAGGTTCAACTATGAGACCTTACTAATTGTTTAGGGCTTAGTTCAAGACACTGCTTAAGACTATGGTGTAACACATCTATTTCAAATGTCATGAATGCATATGAATCTGGTATGTCAAGACATGGGAGAGAATTGACCTTACTCTTGATATGCTTGACCATTTGAATATGCCTATGAGACCATGTAGGATGAATTTTCTTGAACTTTGGAGACAATGGGATGCAAATTTTACTAAAAACCTGTAACATAATTGAGATAACCAAACATTTTTGAAATTCATTTTTATCTTTGAATTCATTTGTAAATTTTATCTGTAAATTTAAGGCATTGTTGAATGGGTTTAATAATGCCATTTAAAATGTCGTGGCCTAAAAATCGAATTTTTGTTTGAAATAATTTCATTTTTAGAGTAAAAACGGCTAAACCATTTCTTTTGACGACATTGAAAAATATTTTCAGATGTTTGAAATGATGGTCCAAAATTTTTGAATAAATGAGAACACGAACTATTGAGAGTTTAGAATAATCATTGAGTATACGATGAAACTGTAAAGGAGAATTTTTGAGTTTAAATGGCTTCAGATTCCATTTGTAGCAGCCAAATGGAATTGTGAATGTAGTTTTATATCTAACTTTCTCAGTAATTTGAATTTGCCAAAAGCTAGATTTGTTATTGAATTTTGAAAATATTTTTGCTTTGTATAATCTTTGTAGTAAATCCTTTTGGATGGGAATTAGATATCTTATTCATCGAGGAACTTTGTTAAGTGATTCATAATTTGTGAATAATCTAGGAACACTACGTTCCCTTTTTGCTTGATTGTAGATATAGAAGGTTGCATAGCTCCAAGGAGATTTGGAGGATCTAACGAGCCTTTTGAAAGATTGAATTTCCTTTATGTAAATTTCTAAAAGATTTTTATTTATTTGAATAAGGTGTGCTTTTGTTGGAATATCTCTTTCATCCAAATCTTTTTCACATGGTAATTCTACCATATGATGCTTTTTATCCCAGAAGGCATTTGGGACATATTCTTCAAATAATTTGTTGATTATTTGAACAACTTGTGCTTGAATAAATTTTGTTTGAAGAAAAGTTATTCGTTTAACAGGAATAAGTTTGGGAATCGAAGCTTCTTGAAAGACTGTAATATCTTTATTTTTCTTATAAGAAGAACATTTGAATTTAAGTTCTTTTCCAAGAATTTTTGAATAAATTCCTTTGGAAGGATAGATTTGAGTAAAGAAGGGAGTTCCAAGGATAACTTGTTCTTTGAGATTTTTGACAAGAATGAGAATGTTTTGAAACAATATTCATTGTTGCAAATATAGGCATTTAAAAGCTTGCAATTGTTTTGAAGCTTGAACCTAGTAGCGCTAGTCATTTTGTATTTGATTTTTCCAAAATATTTTGAAGCAATTACACCTTCTTGAATGTGATTCATATCGGTACTGCTATCTAGCAGAGCGATAGAATGAATTTTGAAATCTTTAACTATAACAGGAACATACCATTCTTGAAAATCAAAATGATTAATGATTGAAAGGAATGATTAACGATTTTGATTTTTTGGACTTAATTTAGGAGAAGATGGAGGAAATTGATTAGGAGGTTTTGAAGATCCGAGGGAAGAGATTCGATTATCAAAATTTTGAAATGTAGAAACAAGGACTAAATTTGTTTCTTCAAGAAGATTTTGAGTTTGAATGTGATTTCTAATTTCTTTAGCTGTTCTGGGTTTAGAAAGATTTGATCTTTGTTCTTCATAGCATTTTAATACTTGCTTTAGGTTATAAGGTTGAATTCTTGATTTAATAGCTTTGCCTTTGAGTAATAAATCTTTAAGCTGTTGAAGGTATTGACTTTTGATTTCTGGTTCTTCGATCCTCTCAATGATATTGAAGAGGAGTTCTTCTTGAGATTGATCTTTTGTAGTAACGTTACGAAGAGTAATGCCTTTACCAAAGGTCTTGGAATCAGATGTTTGAATTTTATAAAGGGCTTTTTTAGGGTTATCACAAATTATAAGGAAAAGCATTATTTCTTGAAGTTTTTTCTCTTCAAGCTTCCTATTATTGATTTGACTATCATTTTGTTTTATGTTTGAATGATAAATTTGAGTAATAAAAGAGAAACCAACAATATCCTTTTTCTTTATATGTTTGAATGAATTTTGAAAACAATATTCTTTATTCAAATATTAGCTTTAGATAATTTGTATTTACTTTGAAATGGATTTTTGTTAATATTAGGAAGTTGCCTTTTGCATTCTTCGTAATATTGAGATGGAATTAATAGAATTGATATCTCGTTGATGTAGGGTTGGTATGCATCACCGTCAAGAAGAGTTATTACTTTCAAAGTATCTTGAGCTTTTAATATGATATAGTTGTACCAATTTTTTAAATTAATTTGGTTGAGAATTGATAAAGATTTGTTGTTAGATTTAAATTTTCTTGTATTTATGCTTTGAGGAATATATAAGTGTTCCAATTGAACAAGGATAATTTTGGATATTTTCTTACAAATTTTAGGATTGTTTATCTCTAATTTTTCCCTTTTATTGGCCATATGCCCTGTTTTGCCATACTTGAAGAACATCATTTTTCTGGATGTCTTCCGTTTGAGTTTGTCTTTTCAGTTTCTAAGACAGTTATTTTTAAATTTCTTTTTATGATAATAGGAACTTTTGGAGATTTTTTGGAATTATTTTTGATAATTTGGGTAAGACTTGCTTTATCCGAAGAATTAGACTTTGGATATGGACTCTTAGGTTGATTGTGATAGGATGATTCATAAATATAAATAGTTTATTTTGGTGAGGTGGGTTCCTCTAATTTATGGAAACTTTTTGGAAATAATTCGCTTTCCTTTTTGTTGTTGTCTCTTAAATTTTTTTGAAGGAATTGAAGGAGTTTCTTTAATAGGTACATTAAAAGGATTGAATAGAGGAGAACTGATTTGAGGAATTTCCTCAACTTTGATGGATTCTAATGAACAATTGTTAGAATTTTTTTCTAACTGGGTTTCATTGAAGTGGTTTGAGAAAGATTTAAATTATTCGATAAGCCAGATTTAGAATATGAGCTTTCAGGTTGAATACTGCACGATGGTGTGTCTGTGTAGAGTAATTCTGTTGAAGGAGGATTTTCAAAAGTATTTTGAATTTCTTACTTTGGTGAAGAAGACAAGGGTTGAATGGAAACTGAAGGATGAATGGAAACAGTTGTTTCCTTTGCGAGAAGATTGTGCCATAATTTTTGTTTAGTGGCACACAAATATTTATTGTAATTAGGAATAGAAATTTGATGTTTTGGAAGAAAGTTATCTAGCCAATAAAAGAAAGGTATATTTTCTTTGATTTTAGCTAATTGAGTATAGTAAATAGTTTTGAATAGCTATTGCATATCATTTGAAAAATATGAAAAGAACCAATCTTAATAAGATCGATTATAATCTTGATGAAATTCTTTGTTGAGATAAACTCTATTAACTTGAAAAGTTTGATTGGTAAAAGATGTTGATTTTGGAAAATCATTTTTTTAAAAACAGCTTTCTTTTGAATGCAAACTTGCATTAAGAATCTTGCATGAATGTAAACGAGAATTATATGCTGATGATGTCATGCTGATGTCATGCTGATGAAATGATAAGGATGATGATACAGATAAAGATGTCATGATGATAATGATCTAGACAAAAGACCTAAAATGATTAGTCTCAGGGCAATTAACTAGACTAAAGACATTAATCAACACATAATAAAACAGAAATATGCACTTATCTCAGACAGAATACCAATTGGCACCTAGCTATGCACTACGGGACCACCGTTGCTCCAACCCCTTTACTGCCGGGACCACCAATCACCGGGCTAACCAACGAACTTACTAAAAGCACCCTAAGGACTCACAAACGGCTGGCTAATGCTGCTGACTAACACAGCTTCCAAGCTAATTGTCCGGCTTAATTCCGTCTTCAATAAGAATATTTATATGTCATTGAGGGTTAACTAATCTTTCTTAGGCTAATTGATTAGTCCTTTGACTAATCACAAGGATTTTAGCCTAGATACATGATGTTAAGGTTAAAAAATAAAATAAGATATGCACGACACCTAGGCACTTGACTAATCTTGACTAAACACTTAGGTAATATGACAAGACACTTGGATAGGCATTTGGGTAACTTGACTAGACACTTGGCTCTGATACCAGTTGGGGACACTATAGAGAGAAGCCCCTTTAAATTCGACACTCAAGCACGCAAAAATAAAAATCAAGAAGCAGCTGTCAACTTTTTACAAGTTTATCAGACATCAACCATTCAAAATTATCCGCATACAACTGTTCAAGATAAAATCAATATTTAGGATGACTCAACAATCTTATCCATTTACTGTTTAAAAGTCATAAATTTTATCTAGTAATTAATTTCTTGTACTGTAGCATTAATTATTTTGTACTGTATATTTTACTTTTTGGGCGTATATAAAGGTTCCAAGGTTGTAAGCAACGGCAGAGCCTAGAACTCAGAAGTTATCTGCCTCTTTCTATTGTACATTACCCTCTCTCTCTTTATCCTCTTTCCTGCATCATTGTAATCAATTCGCCACACTCAATCAATAGCAGTAAGTTCATTCAACACCTTTTCGCAAATTTATACTTTACGTGTGTTTTAATTCATTGCATCTTCCACAACTATTCATTACTACATAGGCCCATTCATATTAAACTTCCAAACTTTACATCTGTTACTCTGCTCAATTAATTACCTTATTCATCCGTTACTTTGTTCGTACTCTGTTCATGCTTTTGTTTTGATCAAGATTTGCTCTTTGTTAATCAAATTTCACTATTAATTAATCAATTTTTGCAATTTATTTGAAAAATAAAAATTGCACTCAGTCCTGCTATTAGAGCTAAGTGTTCAATCAAGTTACCCACGTGTCTAGTCAAGATTAATATTAATTAACTTTTAATCAAATATCTACCCAAGTGTTTAGTCAAGTCAAGTTAACTAAGTATTAACCAAGTGTTAATCAAGTTAACTAAAATTAGCCAGGTGTCTTGTAAGGTGTTGTGCATGTCCTATTTTATTTTTAAAAACTTACCATTATGTATCTAGGCTAAAATCCTTGTGACTAGTTGAAGGACTACTCAATTAGCCTAAAGAAGGTTAGTTAACCCTTAGTGACATATAAATACTCTTATTAAAGACAGAATTAAGTTGGACAATTGGCTTGGAAGCTGTGTTGGTCAGCATTGGTTAGCCATCTGTGAGTCCTTATGGCCGCCTCTAGTAAGCCCGTTGGTCAGCTTCGTAATTGGTGGTCCTGGCAGTAAAGGGTTTGGAGCGACGGTGGTCCTGGTGTGGTCCCGCAGTGCCTAGCTGGGTGCCTAGTGGTATTCTATCGGAGATAAGTGCATATTTGTGTGTTGTTATATGTTGATTAATTTCTCTAGTCTAATTGATTGTCCTGAGACTAATCATCTTAGGTCTTTTGTCTAGATCATTGCCATCATGACATCTTTATCTGTATCATCATCCTCATCTTCTCATCAGCATGACACTAGCATGACATTATACGATTCTCTTTTGCATTCACATATGGTTTCAGATGAGAGTTCGCATTCAAAAGGAAATAGTTTTAAACAAAATGGTTTTCCTAAATCAACCTCTTTTCAAAATCAAACTTTTCAAGTTAATAGAGTTTATTTCAATAAAGAACTCTATCAAGATTATAATCGGTCTTACTAAGACTGGTTCTTTTCATATTTTTTCAAAGACATGCAATAGTTGTTCAAAACTATTTATTATACTCAATTAGCTAAAATCGAAGAAAATATACCTTTCTTTGATTGACTAAATGACTTTCTTTCAAAGCACCGAATTTCTATTCCTAATTACAATAAATACTATTGTGCTACTAAATGAAAATTATGGCACAATCTTCTCGCAAAAGAAACAACTGCTTCTATTCATCCTTCAGTTTCCATTCAACCCTCGTCTTCTTCCCCAAAGCAAGAAATTCAAAATACTTTTAAAAATCCTCCTTCAAAAGAAATATTTTGCACAAACACACCATCGTGCAGTATTGAACCTGAAAGCTTAGATTCAGAATCTAGCTTATCAGATAATTCAAATCCTTCTCAAATTGCTAAAGATAATTTCAATAAAACCCAGTTAGGAGAAAATTCTAACAATTGTTCATTAAAATCCATCAAAATTGAAGAAATTCCTCCAACCAATTCTCCTCTTTTATTCAACCCGTTTAATGTAACCATTAATGAAACTCCTTTAATTCTTACAAAAGACTTAGGAAACAACAATAAAAAAGAAAACAAATTATCTCCAAAAAGTTTCAATGTTACTGGTAAATTTGAAAATCCCATGTTATCGAAACCAACTATTTGCATTTATAAATCATCCTTTGATAATGAACCTCAGAATCTGCATCCAAACTCTAGTTCTTCGGATAAATCAAATCTTGTTCAAATTATAAAAAATGATTTTAAAAATTTTTGAGAAGTAAAAGCTTCAATTATCGTAAAAAGAAATTTAAAACCAACTGTTTCACAACCCAAAAAGATAAATTCAAAATGAAAAATATCTAGAAAAATGATACATCTTAAATATGACAAAACAGGCCATATGTCCAATAAAAGGAAAAGTTTAGAGATAAACAATCCTAACGTTCAAAAGAAAATATCCAAAGTTACCCCAGTTCAATTAATCACTTATATATTCCTCAAAGCATAAATACAAGAAAATCAAATTCTAACTACAAATCTTTGTCAATTCTCGACCAAATTAATTTAAAAAATTGGTATACTCATATTGCTTCAAAAATTCAAGATAATTTGAAGTTAAAAACAATAGTAATCCTTGAAAGCGATGCATACCAGAACTGCATTAAGGAGTTATTAATTCCAGTAATTCCAACTGAATATTATGAAGAAACCAAAAAACAACTTCCTAATATTAATAAAAATCCATTTCAAAGTAAGTACAAATTATCTAATGCCTATATTTCTTATAAAGAATATTATTTTCAAGATTCATTCAAACATATAAAGAAAAAAGACATGCTTTGCATCCCTTTTATTACTCAAATCTATCTTTCAAATATAAATCAAAATGATAGTCAAACTAATAATATGAAGCTTGAAGATAAGAAACTTCAAGAAGTAATAACTTTTCCATTTAATTTATGATAATCCTAAAAAGCCCTTTGTAAAATTCAAACACCTGATTCCATTCGTTCTAAATCCTCAAATGAAAACGTTACACTTTATCCTAACAATTCTAATGTCACTACAAAACATCAATCTCAGGGAAACTCCTCTTCGATATCATCAAAAGAATTGAGGAGCCAAAAATCAAAACTCAATGCCTCCATAAGCTTAAACTCACAGATAAATAAATCAGGAATACAATCTTTTAGCCTAAAACAAATACTCAAAACCTATAAAGGACAAAATTTGAATCTTTCTAAACCCATAACGATTAAAGAATTAAGAAATTACATTCAAATTCAAAATCTCAATAATCAAGTCTCTCTACTCAAGCCTTAAAAACCTCCTAATCAATCTTCTCTATCTTCCCCTGATTTAAGCCCAAAAAATCAAAATAATGAATTATTTATTTCAATCATTAACCAACTAATTTCAAAAATGGTACATTTCTGTTTCCATTATGATCAAAGATTTCAAACTTCATTCTATCACTCTGCTAGATAGCGGTGCCAATATAAATTGCATTCAAGAAGGTTTAATTCCTTCAAAATATTTTGATAAACCAAAAGAAAAATGACTAGTGCGATCATATTAAAGTTTCAAATTTATTACAAGCCTTTAGATACTTATATTTATTACTTCAGAAATGTCTTTATCCTCATCAAAAATCTCAAACAACAACTTATCCTTGAAATTCCCTTCCTTACTTAAATATATACTTCCAAAGGAATTTACTTAAATATTCTTGGAGAAGAAATTAAATTCAAATATGCTTCTCCTAAGAAAAATAAAGATATTCCTGTTCTTTATGAAGCTTTAAATTCAAAAATTATTTTTGCTAAAGAAAACAAATAGCTTTTCTCATTCAAGCCAGTATTAGAAGAAAACTTGTTATAACAAAAATTATAAAAAAAATTCAAAAAATCAAAGAATATGTCTATACTGATATCCAGAATACTTGTTGTTGTTGTTGTTGTTTGATATCCAGAATACTGTTTGGGATAGGAGGGAACATATGGTAGAATTACCATATGAAAAGGATCTTAATAAAAGAAATATTCTAACAAAAGCACGCATTATTCAAATGATTAAAGAGCTTTTAGAATTTTGCCCAAAAAAAAAAAATTCAATCCTTATTAGATAAAAGGCTCATCAGATCCTCCGAATCTCCTTGGAGCTTTACAGCCTTCTTTGTCTGCAATCAAGCAAGAAGGGAACATGATATTCTTGAATTAGTCATAAATTACAAAACATTCAACAAAGTTCTTCAATGGAGAAAATATCCAATCCCCAACAAAAAAGATTTATTCAGAAGAATATTTGATGCAAAAATATTTTTCAAATTTGATATAAATCTGGATTTCAGCAAATCCAAATTATTAAAAAAGACAGATACAAAACTACCTTAAGAGTTCCATTTGGACATCATGAATGGAACACAAAGCCATTTAAACTCAAAAATTCTCCTTTGGAATTTCAACATATTATGAATGATATACTCAATGATTGTTCCAAATTTTCGATAGTTTACATCCACGATGTTGTCATTTATTCAAAAATTTTGGACCAGCATTTCAAGTATATGAAAACATTTTTCAATATCATCAAAAGAAATGGTTTATCTATTTCTGCTCCAAAAATAAAACTATTTCAAACAAAAATCCGATTTTTCGGCCATAATATTTTTAGTGGTACTATTAACCCCAGTCAACGATGCATCAAATTTATAGATAAATTTCTAGATGAATTCAAAGATGAATATCAATTTTTGGTTTCGTCATTTATATTACATATATGCAAACCATTATTTTCAAAATCCAAGAACATTCATCTTGCATGGTCTTATAAGCATACTCAAATAATCATGCATAACAAGTGTAAAGTCAATTCATTCCCATTTCTTGGCTTACCAAATTCATATGCATTCACGATAGATGCATCAGACAATAGTCTTAGCAGAATTAGAATTCTTAAGCAACGTCCTGAACCAACCCCTAAACAATTATTAAGGTTCCATAGTATAATATAGACTAAACCTCAAATTCATTATTCCACAATTAAAAGAAAATTTTCATCTATTTCAAAATTTCAAAATCTTGTTTTTGCTCACATATCTTCAGCTTTCAATTCTAAATACATAAAGCAAACAAATTCCTTCCTGACTCCCTCTTTAAAGAGTTCCTTCAGGCAAAGTAATTTTGCTTCAATTCCTCTATTCTAGATGACATCCACTTCCAAATTACCCCACAGCCAAAATCCAAAAAACCTCAAGGACATGTAAGAACTTATTTTATTCCATCTCAGAGATCATACTGATGAACTCCATTTCACTACATTCAAAGGACCTCGAGACAATGAATATGCCATTTTTATCTATTATGATCAATGGCTATCAAATTTATGGACTTGCTTTTATTCATATTTAAAGATACTCAAATTTTACCAAGCTCTTTCACAAGAATTCTATGGTCATCCGGTACTCATCATGATACCGACTGGGTACATTCAAGCGCTCTGATTTTATGGGGTATTCATCACAGATTACTAGCAACCCCTTGATCAACATATTATTCAATTTATTCAACGGGTCATTCCTGATGTACACATATGCGCAGTTGATGAGCATCAGTTCTTCTACTCCAAGAGATCACCTCAGTCTACGTTTACTGAGTACCACACTCAATTCCATGTATTTGCATTCAAGATCATCAATGCAGTATCTTACAAGAATATTCAAGACTCTATGATTAGCACAATGCCCCTTGAGATTTGAACACGCCAACATGTCATTCCAAACATCAAGCAACAGCTGGCAAACCTCTGCAACCAATAGGGGACAATATGCAGAAAAACCCCTTGAATTTCGACACGTAATTCAACACGCAAGCACGTAACAATAAAAATTAAGATGCAGCTGTCAACTTTTTACAAGTTTCTCAGACATCAACCATTCAAATTCATCTGCGTACAACTGTTTAAGATAAGATCAACATTCAAGATGATTCAAAATTCTTATCTCTTTATTGTACGAATGTCAGAAATGTATCATCTTACTGTAGCATTTAGTATTTTGTACTGTTCATTTACTTTTTGAGCCTGTATAAAGGCTTCAATGTTGTAAGCAGAAGGCAAAGCTTCGAATGCATTTGCCTCTCTCCTTTGTAAATTACCCTTCTCCACTTTTCTCTCTCTCTTCATTATCCCCCTCTCTATCCTCTCTTTGTAATCAACCCGCCTAATTCAATATCAGTAAGTCATTCAAGCCTCTTCTCT
Source organism: Lophocereus schottii (assembly GCA_002740545.1). Lineage (NCBI taxonomy): Eukaryota > Viridiplantae > Streptophyta > Magnoliopsida > Caryophyllales > Cactaceae > Lophocereus > Lophocereus schottii. The sequence goes on from NCQV01124706.1 coordinate 17,719, forward strand.
TTGCAAATTCATATTTTACAGGTTTCTTTCTTTCGATTCTATTCATTTATTAAGTGAGGCCCATTGATGTTAAACTTTCAATCTTTTCATTTGTTACTTTGCTCATTTAATTCTTCAAGCTTTACCCCTTTCACGTCAACTTTGTTCATGTTTGTTTTTTTAATCAATTACTAATCAAGCTTTATTCTTTATTAATCAAGTTTTACTATTAATTAATTACATTTAAGAATTTTTTTTAAAAATAAAAATTGCACTTGGTCCTGTCCCCAACTGGTAGTTGGGGACACGATCAACTGCAATTTATATTTTTGAGATAAATTGCGAAAACATGATTAATTAAAAGTAAAACTTGATTAATAATTGATTAAAACAATAAGCATGAATAAAATAACGAATAGGAAGAGTAACAAGTATGAATAAAACTTGAGGAATTAATGAATGGTCCTAAGAAAAGTGATGGAAAAGATAAAATGCCTAAAACATGAATAGAAAATTTGCAAAGATAAGGATATTAAATGAAACCTTATGGATTTTGATTGAATTCAGGAGATGAATTACAAAGCGACAGAAGAAGAGGACAAGGAAGAAAGAGAAAGTGGGCAAGGGTAATGTACAAAGGAGATAGGCAAATGCGTTTCGAGCTTTACATTACAACTTTGAAGCCTTTATATAGGCTCAAAAAGTAAAATATAAAGTACATAATAATTGATGCTATAGTAAGACGATAAGCATTCCGACATTTGAATAGTGACTTGATAAGGTTGCTGAGTCCTCTTAAATGTTGATCTTATCTTGAATAATTGTACGTGGATAATTTTGAATGGTTGATGTTGGACAGGCTTATTAAAACTTGACTGCTACGTCTTGATTTTTAGTGTTGCGTGCTTACGTGTTGAAATATGTGTTGAATTGCAAGGAGTTTACTGCATAATGTCCCCAACTGGTATCAGAGCCAAGTGTTCAATCAAATTACCCAAGCGTCTAGTCAAGATTAATGTTAATTAACTTTTAATCAAACACCTACCCAAGTGTTAATCCCTTAATTATGTGTTTAATCAAGTATCTAATAAAGTGTTAACCAAGTTAACCAAGTACTCAATTAAGTTAACTAAATTTAGTCAAGTGTCTTATAAGGTGTCGTGCCTCTCTTGTTTTATTTTTGTTTAAACTTATCATCATGCTTCTAGGCTAAAATCATTGTGATTAGTCGAAGGACTAATCAATTAGCCTAAAGAAGGTTAGTTAACCCTTAGTGACATATAAATATCTTTATCAAAGGCGGAATTAAGTTGGACAACTAGCTTCGAAGATGTGCTGGTCAGCAACATTGGTTAGCCATTTATGAGTTCTTATGGTTCTTCTAGTAAGTTCGTTGGTCAGCCTGGTGATTGATGGTTCCAACAGTAAAGGGTTTGAAGCGATGGTGGCCCCACTGTGGTCTCGCAGTGCATAGCTGGGTGCTTAGCGGTATTCTGTCTAAGATAAGTGTATATTTTTGTGTTATTATGTGTTGATTAATGTCTTTACCCTAATTTATTGTCTTAAGACTAATCATCGTAAGACTTTTATCTAGATCATCATCATCATGTCATCCTTATCTTTATCATCCCATCAGCATCAATATGTATGACATCATCATCATACAATTCTCGTATACATTCATGCATGATTCCTGCGGAGAGTTTGCATCCAAGCAAAAATTATTTCAAACAAAATAATTTTCCTTAATTAACCTATTTTACAAATCAAACCTTTCAAGTTAATAGAGTTTATCTCAATAAAGAATTCTATCAAGATTATAATCGGTCTTACCGAGACTAGTTTTTCTCTTATTTTTCTAAAGATATGCAACAATCATTCAAAAATATTTATTATACTCAATCAGCTAAAACCAAAAAGAATATGCCTTTCTTTGATTGGCTAAATGACTTTATTTCAAACCATCAAATTTATGTTCCTAATCATATACATATATTAAAAGTTGGATTGAACTCATGTATGAGCGACACTTGGGATGCCACATATGATACTATCTAGGGTGCCACTTGGAATAAGAATGCCATATAGGATAGCAACATAAAAGACTTCTATCATGTAATTAAAATGGATGTAGGTTATCAATGCAATTTTAATTCAATTTAATATTAACTTTTCTCATATGTTATGACTAATTAGTAATTGAATTGTGTCTTTAAAGACTTAAAAAGAATTGATTTAGATGTTATCTAAGAAAAAAATTGAAGTGTGTCAGACATTATTCTTGAGGTAAGTATATATTGGACATCTAAATCTAAATATATTTATTTTTATGTATTTGTTTTTAAGTGTATATATCATGAGTTGACACATAAATGCTAATCGGGCTGCTTATTTTGCATACGGCAAAGCTTGATTACTTAAGCATCTCACGTAATTGGATTTAGATCCTATGAAATACAGTAAAACCTTAATGTGATTGTGAGTTTCGCTTACGACTACTTTAAGTTGATATAATATTTATTTTCTTTTCATATTTATAACTTACGTTTATGATATTAAAAAAAAATATTTCAATGATTTATTCAATCTATATTTCACTTGAGATTATATTTTGCACTCAAAAATCATATAGTATAATTAGTTCTTTTAGCAAATTTAAATTTTAATTTAATAGGCAAATTAGTATATAAAAATAGTCTGTCTACTTGTCCACAACAGACTATAATTGACTTCATAAATCAGAAGTACTCCCTCCTCCCCCCTGAAAAAAAGAACATTAAAAGTTTTCCTAAATTCAAATTGTACTAAAATTTCTTCATCGGCTATTAATATCCCTTTCTTCATTTTTTAATTTTTTAATTTTTCTTTGTTGGTTTTTTTATAAATACTTATACACCAAAGAGATAAGACTAATGTCAAGACTTATCTATCTTTTTGTTACTACTGTCAATAATTTTCTTATGTTTTGTTGATCATGAGAATAATTAATCAAATTTAATTTTTGTTTTGCTCAAATAGTAGGAAGTACCATCATCACTATTAAATCACATTAAAGGTGTCATTAAACTATCGAAATAATCTGCAATTGACATATGAAGTAAATGCATACGTAATGAATATAATTAAACCAATAGAAATCTTTAGGAAAAAACCGCACATTTTGTAATGATTATTAGTTTTAGTTAACGTGCATGAACCTATGAATTTGACATTTGGTCTCACATGTAGTAACTAATCTTTTGCTAATTTACTCTTATTGGCAAGCTACCTCATTATTTCATTTGAATGTCCATATTTAATATTATATAACCTTTCCTAATTTCCTCATTATTTCATTTTAATACTTACCTTTAATTATTATATTATATATTATTTTTGAAATTAATTACCTTATTATGCTGACAACTACTTATTTTACTCTATAGTTTATCTTAATTTGCAATTCCTATAAATAAGGACTTAATTTGGCAGTATCTCATCTAAGTTTGTTTCGTCATTTGATCAAAAAGAAAATTTGTGTCCCCATATAATTCTTAGTTGTGAAAGGACATAAAAATGAGTCCTAACAGGCATCGGTTGGCTAAAACGGAAGAATCCGATTCTTTTTTCGATCAATGTCAGAATGAAGGTTATAATTCCTAGAATGGTGTTGCACTCGTATGAGACAAAGCAGTCATTCATATTAAAAAAAGAAGGCAAAAAGAACGCAATTTCCTATTCATGTTCGGTAATGCAATGACTATAAATACAAGTCAAGGACCGTCATTGAAATGTGTAGGAGTTTAACTTCCAAAATCGGTATTAACTCATGGACTACTCAATTGTAGCATCATGAATGACTTCACCAGAGGGTTTGAAGTTTATCATTAGAGATCACAATGAACACTATGAAGGATAGACAAGAAACACTGTTTATAAAGAAGTGTTCAACAACTTACCAATGTTATGTATGCATCTCAAATAACTCCACTACTACAAATTACCCCAAAAAAAAAAAAAAAAATTAGCACTATACATCTTTTAGTGTTAGTAAACTCCTATAAAATATTAGTTCTAATTATGCAACGACCATGGCATATTATGATTTTTAGAATTAAATATAATCAAAGATTAAAATAATAATAATTAATAAATTCCTCCAATATTGTGCATGCAACTCAGTTAGATGAAATATATAAGAAGTTCATAATTAGAATACCTCTCTGTGGGCAAGTATAAACCAATACAAAAGTATTATCCTATATTTTTTTCCTCAATGTATAAGCATGTAAAAAATCATTACATACATCTAACAACACATTGTTGATGACGAGTAGTTAGGAACAAATGAAAATCAAAACCTAACTTAATATAATATATGTTACTTTTGCAGATCACATAATTTGAGAATGGAGCTTGGCGACTGATAGACAGTGAAGATGACAAACCTCATGTGTTATTCAACATTTTATATTATAACTACTTTTCGCACATCACATTTCACATTACCATATGATGCATTTCTTAAAATAAAGTCCACGTTTAAGAAATACAACATTAAATTACTGAAAATAGTATGATTTTTCGTTCTTTCCTCCTTTGCTCTCATGATCAATATGGTTATTTTACAAAATCATTTTAAACTTAAAAAAATCACACAGCGTCAAACCACATAATATCTTAAAACAAAAAAAATAATTCAAAACTTCTTAACTAATAGGATTAAAAAAGATACACTGCACATCAAAAATTCAAATAAATATAATTAAGGTGACTTCATATAAAATAAAGTCATAAAAATGTGCTACAATCAAGTATATAGAACTCAGTATAGTATAACACCAACAACAACATATACAACAAGATACCAATACTTATCAACTAAGAAGTGATAGCCATGGTGTAATGGTAAAAAACTAGTTATAATAAATACTTGTGCGCCACTAAAAGAAAATTATGGCACAATCTTTTCACAAAGGAAACAACTGTTTCCATTCAATCATCGCCTTCAAAGTAAGAAATTCAAAGTAATTGTGAAAATCCTCCTTCAAAAGAAATACTCTGCATAGACACACCGTAGTGTAGTATTAAACCTGAAAGCTTAGATTCAAAATCTAACTTATCAGATAATTCAAATCCTTCTCAAACTACTAAAGATAATTTCAATAAAATCCAGTTAGAAGAAAATTCTAACAATTGGTCATTAACATCCATCAAAGTTGAAGAAATTCCTCTAACCAATTCTCCTCTTTTACTCAACCCATTCAATGTACCTATTAAAGAAACTCCTTTGATTCCTTCAGAAAATTCAAAAGACCACAATAGAAAAGAAAGCGAATTTTCTCCAAAAAGTTTCCATAAATTAGAAGAACCCACCTCACCAAAACAAACCGTTTCTAATTGTGAATCATCCTATCACAATCAACCTAAGAGTCCATATCCGAAATCTAGTTCTTGTGATAAATCAAATCTTGTTCAAATTATCAAAAATGATTCTAAAAAATTTCCAAAAGTAAAAGCTTCAATTATCATAAAAGAAATTTAAAACCAACTATTTCACAACCCAAAAAGATAAATTCAAAATGAAAAGTATATAGAAAAATGATATGTCTTAATATGGAAAAACAGGCCATATGTCCAGTAAAAAGAAAAAATTAGGCGTAAGCAATGCTAAAATTTGAAATAAAATATTCGAAGTTACCCCTTTTCGATCAAAATAATTATATTCCTCAAAGCATAAATCAAAGAAAATCAAATTCTACCTACAAAGGCTTGTCAATTATCAGTCAAATTAATCTGAAAAATTGGTATATCTATATCATATTAAAAGCTCAAGATACTTTGAAAGCAATGACTCTCCTTGACAGTGATGCATACCAAACCTGCATCAAGGAGATATCAATTCCAATAATTCCATCTCAATATTACGAAGAAAGCAAAAAAACAACTTCCTAATATTAATAAAAATCCATTTCAAAGTAAAAACAAATTATCTAAAGCTAATCCTTGTAATAAAGAATATTGTTTTCAAAATCCATTCAAACATGTAAAGAAAAAAGATATTTTTAGTATCCCTTTTATTACTCAAATCTATCTTTCAAACCAAAAACAAAATGATAGTCAAATCAATAATATGAAGCTTGAATATAAAATAATGCTTTTCCTTTTAATCTGTGATGATTCTAAAGAAAGCTTTTATGAAATTCAAACATTTAATTCCAATCGTTCTATATCCTCAGATGATAATGTTATTCTTTGTCCTAACAATTGTAACGTTATTCCTAAAGATCAATTTCAAGAAGAATTTCTCTTCGATATCTGTGAAAACATTAAGACATCAAGAATCAAAATTCAATGCCTTCAAAAGCTTAAAGACTTATTACTCAAAGATAAAGCTATTAAATCAAAAGTACAACCCTTTAGCATAAAACAAATGCTCAAAGCCTTTGAAGAACAAGGATTAAATCAACTTAAAGTTAAAATTAAAAGATTAAGAAATTATATTAAAACACATAATCCTCCTACAGAATCGAATTTAATCCTCTTTCCTCAACTTCAAGAGTTTGAAAGTCTAGTTTCTTCTCTTGAGTTTCCAAAACCTCCGAATCAATTTCCTCCATCTTCTCCTAAATTAAGTCCAGTAAATCAAAATCATGAATAATTCATTTTAGTCATTAACCGTAACGATTTTCAAAAAATGGTGTGTTCTTATTACCACAATAGTTAAAGACTTCAAAATTCATTCTATCGCTTTGCTAGATAGTAGTGCTGATATGAATTATCTTCAAAAAGGACTAATACCTTCAAATAATCATGAAAAACCCAAAGAAAAAATGACTTGCGCTACTAGTTCAAAGCATCAAATCAATCATAAGCTTCCAAATATGAATATTGCTTCAAAAATGTTTTTATACTTGTCAAAAATCTCGAACAACAAATTATTCTTGGAATTCCTCTTCTTACCCAAATATATTCTTTTACTATCAATTTCAAAAGGATTTATTCAAATATTCTTTGAAAAGAAATCAGATTCAAAATTTCTTCTCCCATGAAAAACAAGAATATTGTAATTCTTCAAGAAACTTCAATTCCCAAAATTATTTCTGCTAAAGAAAAGCAAATAGCTTTTCTTCAAACAAAAATCAGTCAAGCCAGTATTAAAAGAAAATTTGTTATAACAAAAATTCAACACAAAAATTCAAATAATCAAGACATTGTTTGAAGAATATGTCTGTGTTATCCCAAATGCCTTTTGGGATAAAGGAAACATATGGTAAAATTACCATATGAAAAGGATTTTAATAAAAGAAATATTCCAACGAAAACACATCTTATTCAAATGAACAAAGAACTTTTAGAATTTTGCAAAAAGAAAATTCAATCCTTATTAGATTAGAGGCTCATTAGATTCTCCAAGTCTCCTTGGAATTATGTAGCCTTCCATGTCTACAATCAAGCAAAAAAGGAACGTGAAGTTCCTGGATTAGCCATGAATTACAAACCATTCAACAAAATTCTTCAATGGATAAGACATCCGGTTCCCAACAAAAGAGATCTATTAAGATGATTATATAAAATATTTTCAAAATTCAAAATAAAATCTAGCTTTTGACAAATTCAAATTACTGAGAAAATTAGATATAAAACTAAATTCACAATTCCATTTGTATGCTACAAATGGAATGTGAAGCCATTTAAACTCAAAAATTGTCCTTTTCAGTTTCAATCTATACTCAATGATTATTCTGAATTCTCAATAGTTCATATTCTCATTTATTCAAAAATTTTGAATCATCATTTCAAGCATCTGAAAATATTCTTTAATGTCATCAAAGGAAATGGTTTAGCTATTTTTACTCTAAAAATGAGATTATTTCAAACAAAAATTTGGGTTTTAGGCCATGACATTTTAAATGGCATTACTAAACCTATTCAACAATGCCTTAAATTTGCAGTTAAATTTACAGATTCAAAGATAAAAATGAATTTCAAAAATGTTTGACGATCTCAATTATGTTACAAATTTTTCCTAAAATTTGCATCCCATTATCTCCGAAGTTCAAGAAAACTCATCCTACATATTCTCGTAAGCATATTCAAATAGTCAAGCATATCAAGAGTAAGGTCAATCCTCTCGCATGTCTTGACATACCAGATTCATATGCATTTATGACATTTAAAACAGATGTGTCACACCATAGTCTTAAGCAGTGTCTTGAGCCAAGTCCTAAACAATTACTAAAGTCTCATCGTCAAACCTGGACTAGACCTCAAATTCATTATTCCACAATTAAAAGAAAATTTTTATCTATTTAAAATCTTGTTTTAAAACACATTTTTCTTGCCTACAAGCAATATTTTTAGTTTTTCATTCTAAATTCATAAATAAAACAATTCCCTTCCTAGCTTCCTCTTTAGAAAATTCCTTCAAGCGACATAATTTTGCTTTCATTCCTCTATTCTAGATGTCATCCACATCCAAATTACCCCACAGTCAAAATCTAAAAAACCTTAAAAACATTCAAGAACCTCTTCTATTCTGTCTTAGAGATCATTCCAATGAACTCCATTTTACCACATTCCAAGGACCTCGATACAATAAATATACCATTTTTATCCACTATAATCCATGGCTATCAAGTTTAAAGACTTCCTTTTAGTCATTTTTAAAGATACTAAATTTTAGCAAACTCTTTTACAAGAATTCCATGGTCACTCAATACTTATCATGACATCAACCGGCTATATTGAAACGATTTGTTTTGGCCAATATATCACAAATTACTGCGTACCACTTGATCGGCATGTTATCCACTTCATTCAATGAGTTATTCCTGATGTGCATATCTGTCCAATTGAGGAACGTCGGTTCTTCTACTACAACATATTACCTCAGTATAATTTTACTGAGTATCATACTCAGTTGCCACCTACTGGCATTCAAGATCATTAGTGCAGCATATTATAAGAATATTCAAGACTCTATGGTCACCAGGGATCCTTTCTAGCAATGCCCCTTGAAATTTCAACACTCCAACATGCCATTGCAACAATCAAGCACCAGTTGTCAAGCATACCAGTCCAAAAATCAAGCAACAGCTGTCAAGCCTCTACAATCAATAGGGGATATTTTGTATAAATTACAAAAACTGATTAATTAATGGTAAAACATGCTTATTTATTGATTAAATGAATGAGCAAGAACAAAATATGAATGAGCAAAGTAACGGATGTCAAAGATGCAAAGCTTGAAGTGTTAATTTATCATGAATGCTTGAAAATTAATGGATGCTCTTAACATCAATAATGATTATAGGTGATGGAAGAAGGGATGAAAGCACGCTAAAAATATGAATGAAATTAGCAATGCAAAGTTGAACGAAGAACTTACTGTATTGATTGAATACGATGGATTACAACGAAGCAACTGAGAGGATAACAGAGAAGTGAGGATAGGCATAATGTACAAGAACAAGGCAAGTAAGGTCTGCCTTCTATTTACAACACTGGAGCCTTTATATAGGCCCAAAAGAAAATTAAACAGCACGAGATATTTATTATTAAGATAAACTTTCTGACATTTTAAAAAATAAGAAGATAAGAACATAAGATTGATTAATTATTTTGAATATTGGATTGATCTTGAATAGTTATATGTGGTTAGCTTTGAATGGTTGACGTCTAATAGGCTTGGGTGTTTCTCACCTCCTAAGTTATTACTAATTTCGAAATTGATTTTCAGTAGATTGATGTTGCATGTCAAGTTAGGGCTTGTCAAATTCGTTAGAAATGACAAGAGTTAAGTTATTCATGCTTAGGTTCGAATCAATTGGTTGTTTCATGCCTGAAATTGTGATTCGAAGTAAATTACATGCCTTTAGCGTTAATTCGAATATATGCAACTATTGAATGCCTAAGTTTATGATTCGAAGTGAATTACATGCCTTTAGCATTAATTCGAATGCTTGTAACATGGACAACCTTTAACAAGTAACTCGAGCTTAAAAGATCCCTTGATTGCTTCCAAAGGCTATTCAAGTGAGTCGCTGAGTTGAAGAGCATTCTAAATTATGAATAAATACGTTTATGATATGCTCAA